>NW_022261343.1:86400-98555 GCF_009602425.1 Actinia tenebrosa
TACTAGACACAGGCATTGACAGTTACTATACTAGACACAGGCATTGACAGTTACTATACTAGACACAGGCATTGACAGTTACTATACTAGGCACAGGCCTTGGAGGGTACTGTACTGTACTAGACACAGGCATTGACAGATACTGTACTAGACACAGGCATTGACAGGTACTGTACTAGACACAGGCATTGACAGTTACTATACTAGGCACAGGCATTGACAGTTACTATACTAGGCACAGGCATTGACAGTTACTATACTAGGCACAGGCATTGACAGTTACTATACTAGGCACAGGCCTTGGAGGGTACTGTACTGTACTAGACACAGGCATTGACAGGTACTGTACTAGACACAGGCATTGACAGGTACTGTACTAGACACAGGCATTGACAAGTACTGTACTAGACACAGGCACTGACAGGTACTGTACTAGACACAGGCATTGACAGGTACTGTACAAGACACAGGCATCGAGTACCTAAAATTATCTTTTATTTGCTCACAGAGTTCTTACATCTCTTGTTGGATACGTCAGATATATTTTAAACTCAGAGCAGAAGAAAACTGATTTTAAACCTGAAGAGTCTGGGCCGAATGACAATTACTTTAGGTGTACACCGGTGAGAATGACCTTATCTCATTTATAGTCTACTCATTATCCTATTCGGTCCTTCCTTCCTTTTTTCCTTTCATTTTTTTTTTTTTTACTGATTTCACTGATATTTTGGAATTCCTTGCATACCATGTTAGGCATGTGCAAAAAGCTGTAAGTTTATTTGCTCACAACACGAACGAATTCGTGAAGCATTGGATGGTAAGAATTTGGAAGCAGTTCTTACTGAATTTGGAACAAGAATTCATCGGCTGTTGTTTGAGCATCTGCAACAATTCACCTTTAGCTCTGACGGTAGGTCAAAATGTCATTGGGCCAGAATATCACAATACATGATGTAGTAGGCCCTTTGCAGTTAACGGTCACTTGTCTGTACTGGAGGGCAAAATTTATGTTTTTATATTAAATTGGTGATTCTTTTTAGCTACTTGTAAAGAACTGAATACACCCTTCTCATAATGGCTGACAAGTGCACGAAAACGAGGTCACCCAGTCATTATTTCACAATAAAAGATCGATATAAAATKACATGAAATGACTTTAAAGAAGAAAAGTATAAAAAAATGACCTTTGTTTTGATCTGAATTAGCGCTAACAGCCTTTATTTTGAATGAGCAGCTTGGCTCAACCTTGCAAGATGACTGGGTGACCTCGTTTCCGTGCGGTCATCAGCCATTATGAGAAGGGTGTATAAAAAGATGTGTGTCCAGTGTTACGAAATGCATTTTTATTACGATCTCGCAAAACAGGTTGTAGAAAGTCTGTTTGTTCTCCAGTAAATTTCACCCATAGGAATCAAAATGTTCATTCATTTGCTCTCATTGAATTAATCAGCACATTTTCACATAATTGCTTAGCTGCAAAGGGCCTATTATCTCATTTATTACATCCATTTTGAAATCACAAGCAAATCCTGCAATCTGATTGGTTCCCGGCAGCAGTGATTTCAGCATAAATCGCACGATTTTGAGCTCTAAATTGCACGATTTTGCACATCAACTGATATGAACCAATCACAAGAGAGACATGTCATTTTCTAGCCAATTATATCAAGGAATCCATCTGAGTGTTGGGCTCAACGCTTCTTGCGAAAAAAAGAGACACGGCTCAAAACAAAGTTTCTGAAGAACGATTTTACCGTCAAAAGTCGTAAAAAAAGACTGAAAAAGCCATAAAAAGGACTTAAAAAGACCAACTGAACTGACCACTTAAAATTGTCAAAAGCATCTTTGTAAAGTAACTGCTTAAGTAAGTTGAAGATATTACAGCGAAAAGCAGTGGGGGAAAATGCAATCGGCATCTTTTGAATGTGACTTCTTGGCGATTGATCGTGGAAAGTGGTTTCCTTTCAATCTGTAAAGCGCAACAACACATCGAAAATACAGTCATTAAAAGAAGTTTTTCTTAAGAAGAAGATTTTTGCTGAGCTACGTGACTTCTTAAGGACAACCGAAGGACTAAACAACCTTTGATTTTTGCTGTTTTCTCGGCACAAATGTGATCTTAACATGTTGAACAGAAATCATAAAAACACAAGCAGTGAGCATTGGCTGTATGGACAACAGCCAGTTCATTACAACCCTTTTGGGCAGTATTGTTTTGCTATTTAATGTAAGTAAACGATTCTTAATACATGTAATGCCTTTTGGTCCTATATAAATTCATTTTAGTTTTGGATTGAAAGTGTTGGTTTTCAAAATGAGAATCATTGCTCGATCAGTATAAACAAGTTCTCTTGACAGCATGTTTGAATCGACTGCTTGTAGATTGTAAGTCATATCGGTTTAACTGGAAAAAAACGTCTTTTTGAAAAAAGATTTCAAAATGGATATAATAAAGTGGTAATTGAACTTCGTGTCGTGCAATTTTGGTCTGAAATCAAACTTGCAATTACAAATCGCACTCCCGCTACGCGGTCGTGCGATTTTGTAATCGCGCGTTTGATTTCAGACCAAATTGCACTCCACTCAGTTCAATTACCATTATTAACGATTTATGAGGTAACCAGCCAACTATATGGCGAGAATGGCAAAATGTAATAGAGTTTTATGTCGATTGCAGAGCGATTGCTCGGTCTCCCTAGCTTTCGACAGAGATCGAATCTGAATAGGAAAACCGGAAAATCCTATGGATGTTCTTGAGAACTCCAAGGTGTATCAAGTGAAGTACAGTATTTGGATCACCGTTCACTGTAAAGGAAAATGTAACAGTAGCCTTGCCTGGTGTGGTTCAAGGCGTCTTACTTTCAGTCTTTTACTATGTATTTCTTCAATGTAATCGATTATTTATCTCCATCTAGCTCACAAAGCTTACTTTTGATATTAATAATTCTCATAACAGTTTAGGCAAAAATAAATTGCTTATTCCACAGTCTTCACTTGCTCATTGTTTATTTAGGCGATGGTGGTTTATATAATTTATAATTGTAGTATTGTAGTTTATCCAGAATGGTTTTGGTAATTGTCCCAATTAGGCTAATAGAATTTGTTATTCATCAGGTGGGATGCGTGCTATTTGTGACATCAATGAATACCGAAAGTGTATGAAAGAATTCAAGGTATGTAACATCAAGATAAGGGTTATGATAGATATTGATAAATATGATATCAAATAAATTGGAGCAGATGGGAAACTGAAGAAATGATGCAACAGGACGTATTCACTTGGGGCGTAATGTTTCTTCACTGAACTACCTCTTATTCTCTTGGTTATTATTATTGGTAAGACGTTGTAGCGCTCGAGAAAAAATAATTAAGAGTCACAGGCTTGTCCTAGTGGGAATGAAACGTGGTTTGGAGTTGCGCGACATTTTTGATGTTATGATGTTATATTTCTATAATAGGTGCCCCTGTTGGTGTCCCTGTTTGAAACACTTCATCAACTTGTTAATTTATTCATTGTGATGCCTGATAATCTGAAACAAGTCTGTGGTGGTGACCTACTGGTAAGATGTCTTGTCTATTTAGTGTGAGAATCTTCACGACGGATGTGCTTTACGTCCATCCAGTCACCTTTTCCAACCGTCCACACTAAGTTTCGTTTTCATTCGAAATCGTGTCTCTGACTTTGATCCCCACCTAAATAATAGAAAACGGATAACTGAAGGCAAGGATCAAGTCTCCTTTTTTGCTGTCTTCACTAAAACAATATCCGGAGAACATTTGTAGGCGTTTTCCATGATGTTTTAAACGAATTGAAAGCGTTTTATGAAAGGCTATGCCTGCCGGGTGTGCTAAATATCGACCATCAAAATACTAATGTACATCAAGGGGGCTAGCTTTAATCGTTATAGTTGTTACTTGACTACAGCTATTTCTATTTTCAATAACGTTTGGTGAAGGTTTTGTTTCATGTTGCATTTTGCATGTTGTTTACCTAGCTTGAAATGTATATTCATACATTAAGAATATCAGCGCCGAAGAAAATGTCCGGAAAATCGTACAGACAAAGTGTTGTTACATTCACATCGCCCATATTTCGAACTTGTTATGCATCGTGCAACAAAACTTTCACCAACTTTTTTTGAAATAGCTGTTGCCTCACTATATCCGTATTTGCCTTACCCTCCTCGTTTATCTTTAACCCTAGGCATCTCTTGACAAGTCTGTTCTTCATCAGTTTATCCAGCTCCGTGCAGACTACAGGACCTCGAAACTACAACGGATAGTTGTGTAAAGATGCAATAGGCTACTATATACTATAGAAACACTATGTCACACTAAGAAGTGATTGAGAACTATTAGTTTGTCAGTTGCGTGAGGTGCCATTCAGGATCAAATCCAGTTGCTTTATCAATGCGACGTTTGCATTATACGCCATTTTTCTACCACTACCAAAATAATTCGCGATTTGTTCTTGATATACAAGTTTGTATTCCCTCATGAGAATAGTAAAACAATTGCTGGTAATTAATTGAACAAAAGTAAGTGTGCAGGAAACTCTGGAAGTTGTAGTTAATGACAGCATAATGCAAGTGTTCTTTTTTACTGCACAGTTAACCGAGGAAATAAGAATCTTGAATAAATATAATAAATTGTGCTTGTTGCGATGTCCCGGCATCGTTTTCAAAATAAAGTAAAAAAAAATAAATATTACGAGGTATTTGCATGGGAATTCAATGCTTCAAAAGTGATTGCTTGAGGTGCTCATAACATTGGTTTCCTGATTAATGGGGTTCCCCTAATATTGGTTTCCTAGTTGTTTGGGGTGCCCCTGACCTTGGATCCCTAGTTGTTGGGGGTGCCCTTGACCTTGGTTTCCTGGTTGTTGGGGGTGCCCCTGACCTTGGTTTCCTGGTTGTTGGGGGTGCCCTGACCTTGGATCCCTAGTTGTTGGGGGTGCCCCTGACCTTGGTTTCCTGGTTGTTGGGGATGCCCCTGACCTTGGTTTCCTGGTTGTTGGGGGTGCCCCTGACCTTGGTTTCCTGGTTGTTGGGGGTGCCCCTGACCTTGGTTNTGCCCCTGACCTTGGTTTCCTGGTTGTTGGGGGTGCCCCTGACCTTGGTTTCCTGGTTGTTGGGGGTGCCCCTGACCTTGGTTCCCTAGTTGTTGGGGGTACCCCTGACCTTCGTTCTCTGGTTGTTAGGAGTGCCCCTGACCTAACCTTTGCAAGCTATATGTGTTCTGGACAATTCACTCTATTATTTTCGACGTAGATCATCAACCCTACTCTTTTTACATGGATATACCCCATAGGAAAAGAAAGTCCGTTCTTGCACGTGTTTGGAGATGGAGGATGTATATTCAACATAGTTACATACACCACATTGAAAACGATGGTCTTCCGGGTTTCTCCTCGTGATTCTAGGAAGTCTATATCATTTTTTATGACCGTTGCGACACCGGTAGCAGAGAAAATTGCTCCGTGTGATCGCGCCTTTACTTTATATAGTTTATTTCTCATTTGAATATTTATAATTCAATACTGCTGTACAAATTGTAAATTTTTGCGTTTGAATTTATATACATATATAGAGGATATTACATGGGCGCGCGGAGATACGAAATTTATCTTCGAGTGTTCTCTCACAAGTGAGCGCAGCGAACGAGTGAGAGATTTTCAACACGAGAAGATAAATTTCGTATCTCCAAGCGCCCATGTAATATTCTGTTTATTATATAATTATCAATGAAAGTATGTTTTGGATTTTTCAGGCAATTCTTTCCGTGTATTTTTGAAGAGCCATCGCAATGGTGTTATTTTCACAAGTGAAAATAACATGTTATTTTGACGTGTGAAGGTATCAATTTTTCGAAATAGAGAAAAATAGATATTTCATTGGTAATTATATAATAATAATATGTTTATATATGGCAAGGTAATTTCACGCGCTATGATTGGTCAATTTGCGGTACGGACCGAAGAATGAAATGTTTCACTGAGTGTACGTACTTATGATCTTTTAAAACATTCAAATCTTTATCAAAAAATATATATTTCTGGATGAAAATCGTCGGAAAACCTTCAATAAATAATTAAAGATAACTGAAAGTCACTGGCATTTAATGTAAAACTTATCAAACAAGCGACAACTCTTTCATACAAGCGAAACTCTTTCGATCAAGGTTCTACAAGGCACTAGTTGAGCGATTTTGTACGACTAGAAAAAACTAGAAAAGCTATGCTAAAGCTAAAACTATGTCAAACTACGAACTAAAGGGTGGTGAACAGCGGCTAATTCAGTAAATGAAATAAAGATAGGTTTACAAGTAGAATTAACGTAAATTTGTTATTTCAGTGAGCTAACAACGTCCAGTTTGAACTTATCTGAATCGATCGTGTGAAGGAGCCAGTATAGCTTCTTTCGTAAACGTTTTAAGCAGTTTTCTAGGCTTATCCGCTCTTGAAGTATGTCCATATTTCAGTAATATTTCACCCCCACTTGCATTTAAATGTATTTTTAGACAGGAGAGTTGCCAGTACCTTTTTTAATTGAGTCGAAAGTGTGCCGTCTTCATGTCAGCCATTGTGCATATGGTGGCCTGCTTCAAACAGTCAAAACGTTGAAAATTGACGAAAACTATCCATGTTCAGCCAGCCGTAATTTTCCAAAGCTTCTTATTCATTTCTGGAGACAGTTTTTGAGTTTTTTCTCAATAAAAGGCAGGAAAACAAGCGGAAGGCTGTAGTATTTTTCATCTTGGTTGTGAATATCTTGAAGTTTGAAGTACGACAGTTTTCTTCTCAATCTCATGTTGAGTTCTCTCGGTCTTCTTTTGATGCCTTTTTTGCTTTGCATTTATATGTTTTGCAAAATAAAGCCTCACTTTTGTTTGAACTAGTATTTCAGAAAACTTTAAACTTTAGCTAAATTCTTTCAAAGTAAAGTAAAAATTCTCTATTTGAGCGACTCAAACACTACATGACTTTTGGCACGTACAGGAAGCCCTTCCAATGCAGTTCTCGTTTGACATGCGCTGTCAACTTTACTTTTTGTTGCTTCGCCTCTTTTTGATCTCAATGCCTTGCCATATAATAAATATCTTATTAACCTCGTATGCTCGGTCCGTACCGTAAGTTATGGATCCTCGTTTTTTCCACTTTTTAATGGCCCGCGCGCTACGCGCTTGGGCCATAAGGCAGTGGAAAAAGCTCGGTCCATAACTTACGGTACGGACCTCGCACTCGGTTAATAAGAGCTATATATACATAAAGAGAAAAATATCGACTGCGCTTTCAGAAGTGAATAAATCATACAGTTGTCATTTCCCAGCATACCTTTTTGTCTTAGCTCCTATTTTCTCTGTTTTTAACCATGCAGACGATGATTTTGCGATTGATTAGTGTACCCTGAAAGAACTTGTGTTAGTGCTGGAATATCTCTCGCAACCTCGCTTTGAAAGGATGTTTTTCAAGAACTCTCACTGGGCTTGCCAATGTTCTTGCATTAGATAATTGTAAATACTAGCGAAACGAATCAAACGTATCTGATCATTTAACATCAATATTGACTTTATTAACACTTAAGGAACTTAACAAAAACATTTTATATTAAAAATTACTTAGCCCCGTTAAACGTCGAATTTCACGTTTTATCTGATGCAAATGAACAAAACATCGGGAGATTTGGCACATGTAAAATTCGACTTTAAGCTGGCCGTTTTTCAGATTAAAAAATGGATTAAAACTAAGTTTAAAACCTAACATTCTATACCAATATATTTGTAGACAGAGTCTGATGCGTGTGGTGTTGATCTGATTAACTCGTCTTTACTGTATTTGGTTTGTTTTACAATCCTTTATTTAGGTGGTATAGCGACTGCAGCGTGCTCATTTGTAAACACGTGGCTTAGCCTCGTTTAAGGATAAGTAAGAATGAGCGAGACAGTCAGTTGACATAAAGTATGCACAACGTGAATAACACCAATCGTTTAGTTTCAATTGCACCAACTTTAGTTATTGTAATACGACTTCATCTACGAACACCTTTCTTATACAGTCAATTCAAAAAATGTTGTCGTCGACCAATTCAAGCCTACGCGACTGGACCGAAAGGAACTCTGGGTAGCAATCATTGAAGCCGAGTTGACTCCATCATTTTGTCTGACTAGTTATGCCTGGTTTACAGCACGAACCTTCGTAGGCGAGCGGGAAGTGTCGGAGGAGACTTTGTTTTAATGCCTTCATATTTTCGAAATTGTGAACTGAATCATAACTACTTTGTTTTCCTTTCCCTAAACCCGAAGGCATGCATTTGATGGATTGTTTCTGGCCAATATTATCTTATTACTAGCGGGAACAATAAATTCAAAACGAATATTTAACCGCTTCAGTGATTTTTACCCATATTCCTTTCGGTCCAGTCGCGTAGGCTTGAGCCGGTCGACGACAACGTTTTTTGAATTGACTGTACATAATAGAGGAGCCTGCACAAAGGTATTCTTATCACTCTATTGTCTTGGCGATGCTTGCAGCCATGAAACATAATACATTAAGATATTTCTGCAACAACACACTAAGTCTTCCCTCATAAATATCAAACAATTAAGGGAATAATATGAATTCTTTTCCTTAGTACATCTACAACAATAGGAAAGATCTAGCGGATATCTACTAGGAATCTTTCTTTTTGCCTAATATTTTATCGACAATGAGGGTTTTTTTGGGGGAGGAAAGGGAAAAATCCACCGCTTTTACCTTTGAGGTTTGTTATTTCTTTAAGAAAAAGAAAAACTGTTTTTACGAAATGTCTCTTGTTTCTAGTGTTTTATATTTATTCCGCATTTTGCTTGTAATTTTTCTAGAAATATAACGATTGCCAATTCCAGTTAGATTGCTTTCTGGAAAGAGACTTTTGAAGCGCCTTCTCTATATCAAACCAATTATTCAACGTTTGATGGACGAGAGCCACAATACCCCTAAAAAACTACTTTTGAATTTGTTTAAAAAAATCCTTCTTAAGCCTTTTTAAAAACTTCGAATTACCAGCTAAGAATTTACAGATTTCAAGAAAATTTCACCTTGAATCAAATCTGTTTTCGAGGTGGATCTCTATATATTATTCTACTCTATACTCCCTCATCATAAACCGATTTAGATATTAGTTTCAAATATCACTTATTAAAATGCCTTTACGTGCGGCTCGATATGGTTTTAAAATTATCTGGAGTCTGAGGTTAACATAAAAATACAAAAAATACCTCAAATTCCAAAATTGTGAATTCTTTGTATTTCATTTGTATTTTTGCATTTCATTTGTATTTTTGTGTTGACTCTTTAATTTCCAAACTAATTTTAAATTGAAACAGTCTTTAAAATGATATTAAAATATTTTTGGCAAACTAAAAAGGCTAATCGAAGCATCGTTACAACCCGGTTATTATTTCAAGGTGTTAGTAGACTTATTGCGTATCATTACCTATTTACGCAAGTATGACTAACGCGATTTATGACGACATTAAAACAAGAGTTCAAAACCCAGCTGCCAGCCACACGTTATAAGCCATCATGATCGACAAACGGTTTGCTATCATCAAACATCTGCATTGGTTCGTGGCTATTTTTTGACCCTCCTCTCATTTTAAATTTGAGTGCTGTAAGCCTGTCGGGTTTGCCGGTATCATCACCCAACTCGTATCTGAACGCGGTTGATGGGCCAGCTCTCCCACTGTAGTAACGATATAGCACTACGCCTACAATGACTAGAAGTATTATCAAGAGAATGACGACGATAGCAACCACGGCACCTGTACTAAGTCCTTCACTTTTTGCAGCAGCACTGGACAGCATTGTTATTCCTATAGATAGAAAGAATAAATATAGTAAATGAGACAAAAGTAAATAGACCATTTTCGTTTTCCAAAATTACCGCTGTTTCTTTACTACAGAGTCATTTACACAGGGTTAGCCTCGAGTTTGTGCAGAACATTCACGTGTTCTAATCAAGGTCCGTCGAGTTTCAAAGTGTTTGTATCGTTGGTATTTGTGAACATTTAAATACTGAAACGAGGCTAACCCTGTGCGAATGAGTCTGTAATCAAGGAACACAGCGGTAGCTGGTCTATTTGCGCCACCAGTGCTTCATAGGCTAGTATTTTTAGCACTTCACTCCCTCTCTCCATCAGTGCTCTGTCGCAGATTAGACAGAAGTTTGAGGTGGTTTCATATAGTTTCGGGCTTTAGAGTAATAGAACTAGAAATTATTTTATAGCAAATACAGATCTATATCTTGTACAGCTCTGTACAGACGAATGAAGCTTCCTTTGAAGCCATACTGACTCGAGGCTGGACATCACCCCAGACAGGCTATCGGCATGGCTCGTTTTAATACTGTAACGCTTTAAAATAAATGCGGACATACTTAAGCGCATCGCGCTGTATGTGTTTCTCTGTTTGAAGTTGTTGTGTTGATTCTGATTCTACAAAAAGCATTACTGTAGAATGTTAAACCGAATGAAAAGAAGAATCACAGATTTTGCAGCAATAACTTTAAAGTATTTACATTAAGATCTACCCTGCGATCAGTCTCCTTTTAACTCCTCTACGGGCGAAAGATCATTCTACACGATTTCTGCAGAGTCTCCTTTCCTTCCCTCGCCCGTAGAGGAGTTAAAATGAGACTCTGCTCGCAGGGTATTTAAGATCTAAACTGTAACCTATTTGTCCTGGCCGTAATACGGGGTTAAAAAGTATGGAAGTTTGTCAATCGGGCCACAAAAAAGTGGCCGTTGGCCGTATTAACGGGTGGCCATATTAAGCGGGTACATTTTACTGTAAATGTATGGGTATTTCGTTGGGACCCAAAAGAGCTGACCGCAATAACGGGGTGGCCGTATTAAGCGGGTGGCCGTAGGGCGGGGTTCCACTGTATCGATTTTTCAAGATAAAAAGTTTTCTGGAGTCCAATTTTTTTATGTATATTGTAAATCGCCCTATCATTCTACGAAGAAAAAACTGTAGAAATTTAAAGATATTTGACCACGCAGTTTTCGAGTTTTTATTTTTTTAAATAACGCATGCCACCGACATTTCGTGACGTCATCAAAATAAAAATTATTCAAGTTCTGGTACTGCGCATGCTCGTGCACAACCTGGGGCGCGCGCGTACAAAAACTATATGGAGCCACCTTAAGCACGGATAACCGAGCTAAGAACCTATCGCTTAGTAGGCAATGCATTTTTCAACTAACCACACTTTTGGCTTGAACCTCACTTTAGCGAAGAAGCGTTCAACTCGTATGATCAGCAATTCATAAATCCATGGTAATGAACCTTTAGTTTGCTTTTCATCCCAACGAAGAGAGACTAAGTGTACATGGAATATACATGTAGTATAAGTACATATTTTCTTACCCGACATTCCATCTACAATCAGGAAGGAAGATTTCGATGCGGTTCCATATTCATTACTAGCTTCGCATGTTATCATGCTAGCATCTGACATCTTTACATCTACTAGGGTTAACTTGTCTTCAACTACATTGCCGGCACCAGATTTTGTTTGGACAACTTTAGAGTTTCTTTTCCAGGTAATCGTGGGGTTTGGGTGTCCAAGCGCTCGACAGTAAAATGACACATTTGCACCAGTAAGTACTGACATGTTTACGGGTGGAACATCAATCGAGGGTGTGCCTAGAAAGTGATTAAAACAAAGTAAATAGATCAAAGCACAAGATAAACGTTGTGGATGTCGTCCCAAACGTGTTAGCCAAACACATTAGATCTACAGCATATTTACCACTCTAATAACTGGAACCCAAAGTATTTTATCCTCATGGCAAATGATTTAAATAAAATATAAAAATGAAATGAATATATTTTATTTGGTCTAATCCACACCGGGCCCTGCCAAACGATGCAACTTATCTGCATTTAACATCGTATGCAACAACGCAAGCTGCCTTTTGTGTCTACGGTACCTTTACATTTGTTAAATATAAAGTAGGCGAAACATTCAAAGTTTGAATAAAGCAATATTCACTGGCTTGTTGATGGTATATAATATATAGCATACACTGCAAGCCATCCCAAATACTGATACTACTGATGCATTAACATTACTAGGGGTAAGGACCCGCTTACAAAAAAATATGGAAAAAAA
>NW_022261343.1:118186-132645 GCF_009602425.1 Actinia tenebrosa
AACAAAAGATTTGTCTTTGTATGATGAATGTTCTCGTTGAGTGATAGCAACTATTAGTCACTTAATAGATACATGTACTAGAGTGGATGTGCAATTAAACCGTGAAATAAAATCAAACTAAATACTAACTGATAGTATCTATTTGGTGACTAATATTTGCTAGCACTCAACCAGAACATTTATTAAACAAAAGATTTGTCTTTTTATGATGAATGTTCTGGTTGAGTGATAGCAACTATTAGTCATTAAATAGATACTATTAGTTAGTATTTAGTTTGATTTTATTTCACGGTTTAATTGCATCCGCTCTATATTTATACATGCAACACAATTTAAATGTAAATGAAATTAAAATATTTACCAATAAGAGCAAAGTATTAGTTAATATTATTATTATATTAGTTAATAATGTTATTATTTGTGAATTTATTCAGTTCTAATTTGCTATATACCGGCCTGCTTTAACAGCTAATAGACAAGTTATTGTAATTTATCATATATAATTGGATTTTTTTTTGCTTTTTCAGTTGTCAAAAACTATTTATATTATACTTAGTTTTATTTACTTTGACTTCCTGCTTCATTTCTTTCCAAGCTTAGAGTTTTTTGACAGCTTTGAGGTCTGTGAAAACAAATCATTTGGTTGCTAAGCAGCAATTCCAGATGTATGTAAATTAGTTTCAAAACAGCCAAGTCTTTGACAAATTGTTTGAATAGGTAATAGGTCTTTTCTATTTCACTCTTATTGTCAAAGATATATACCAGTTGGAAATATCTTCTTATTTTACCACCTTATCAAGAATTAATGGAAAACCAAATTGATTTTTAGAAGTGTCTAATTTCCTTTATGAATGTCCAAGCTTTCATATTTTTAAAATGAATAGATCTGTTAGATTTCAAGATCAGGTAAGGCTTTTTAGATATTAATATCCCTTTCATCTTGTCAACACCTTGCCTTAATTATTTGCTGTCCAATATGAATGCCTTCTAGGTCTGCTTGTGATTTTCAGGTTAAAAAAATRCCTAATATTCACTATAAGAGTGGATATATGACTAAACATATGACATGTAGTTGAAGAATGATAGATTCAAGCTATTAGGTTGTAGAAAATAAAATACCCTCAATTATAATGATTGTACAGCACCTACACAGTGATAGTTCATTTTTATCTTACACTCTAAATCTTTAAAATCATTCTTTACAAACCATGATATAGCATTCAGGACAATACATCTTAATGTGCCCATACAGAATTTTTATGAGACACACCAAATATTCACACCCTGGATTTCATCTTTATAGTTGTACAGTGTGTATCGGTTGTGTCATAATACAGTATGTGGAATATATATATTTCTTTTCAGTACAAGTTAGTGCTTTTTTTTTTGCTTTTTTTTCTCTATATATATCATAAGAGATATTTAATAACTTTACTAAAGATTATATCAATTGTCCATAAATTTCATGAATTAGCCAGAATGTTTCTGGTGTAACAATAATATTGTTTATTGAGTTTATCAGTATTTATTCAAGCTTGTCTGTACAAGACAATAGATATGTTGCTGCACATTTTGTACCAGGTTGTAATACAAGCCATGTAGGGCAACTTTTTTTCTTAAATTTTTTTTATGCATAAGATAATAACTAATTCAATAATTCCCCAAATTCATTATTCATTTTCAAATATTTAGATTGCAGGTATATGTAGTGAAAATTAAATAGCTTTAATTGTTTGCAACAATATTCATTTGCTTCAAATTATCAGGGATTGATTGACAATTGGAAATGTTTCAGAAAAATATTTATTGTGAGTCCTAATATTTCCTGCATTTGATAAAAACTTAATCACTGGCTCAAGAATAGTAAAAAACTCTTCAGTAATTATTATTTTCATCAACTGCATTTCTGTGATCTTATAAGATAATGTTTTCATAAAGTTTGGTTTTGAACATGGATTGAGATAGAGCACATGCAGTAAAACCATGAATAAAAACAAAGTTGATACTGACAAATAGTAGCTATTTAGTGACTAATAGTTGCTATCACTCAACCAGAACATTTATTAACCAAAAGACACAARTGGTMTYTTRTGTATTTGTCTTTGWWTGATGAATGTTCTGGTTGAGTGATAGCAACTATTAGTCACTAAATACATGCTATTTGTCAGTATCAACTTTGTTTTTATTTCATGGTTTTACTACATGCGTTCTACTGCTTAGTGCTCCAATGGTTAGATTATATTCTTTTTATTGGTAAGACAAAGCTATTTGTATCAAAGCTGTATCATCTTTTTGATATATTCCAGTCACAAATTCAGAACATCTCCAAGCAACTTGAACCAGATGAAGTGGAAGAAGATTATTTCAGGTATTGCTGAACAAGTTAAAAGTTATATTTTGCACTTTTTTCTTGCTTTCTTTTCTTTCTTTTTTTTTTTTTTTCTTTCATTTCTTAGGTTTTTTTTCCTTAGTTTTTTTTAGTTTTCTATTATCTTTATGTATATATTTTATACAATATATTGGTAATAGCTAGCCAGTTTGTTGTTCATTAGTCTGCTTTTTATTCTATTTTTTCTTTCTTCAATCCTCCCTTCAGGTATTTCATTTAAACTTAACATTTTCACTTAATTCACTTTTATCACAGTAATGATAAAAGGATAAATTATACACTGTGAAAAGATGAAAAAACTTACTGACGTTCAGGACGCTATAATTCTCTTTGTGACTTCATTGTTTTTGGTCTTTCTTTGATTAACGACAAGAAAGATTGTCGCAAGACCAAAGAAATGTGGCTTATTCACCTATTGGGCACTCTTAGTCCCAGCGGGATTAATGAATGCTTTGCTTTCTACTAAAAACCCACTCACTTGATTATTTCTTTCGTTTCTTTGCCTGCCTTGTTCTCATTGGTTTCTTTTGTCTTATTCTATCATATAAACACTCCTTTCTACCACCTCTTTCTCTTTTACTCCAACGAAGGACTAGCATCCGAAATGTCAGTAAGTTTTTTCATCCTTTCACGGTGTATAATTTACCCTTTTATCATTACTGTTTCATTAGAAACACTGATGCAGCTCACACTAGTTTTTAGCTAGTGATCTCCTCACTTTTATCAAGACAGCAAAAGCTTATTGAACAGATGTGTTCAGTTTCCCATTTGCCTCTAAATAATTTGCTCCTATTTTCCTTATAATTTCTGATTTTTCTTTATGTTGCTCTTTTCAGTTGAGTTTGCTGCAATGCTTCCTATTGAATGCTTTTGATGTTGCCGTTGGCAACATGCACATTTCACCCAAAAAACTTTGAGAAAATTTTGTCATGCCAAACTCATCTGAGATGACGATATAGCGATTGGTGAATGATGACTTGTGCTGATTTGTATTGCTTTTTAATTTTCCAGGAAAGTCCAAAGCAATGGTGTTGAAGGATCAACAAGTGATTTGTTATCATATGAAGAGAAAGATGCTGGAGATGATGATGGGGAGGAGGAGGAAGAGGAAGGAGAATATGATGGGGAAGAGGAAAGGTATTAATCCCAATTGCCCATTAATTAGTATATGTAATAGGACCCCATGCTGTCCAATTAAGAAATAATTGGACGAGGAAAATTCCAACGACTGACAAAATTGAATGAGGCCATAGGCCGATATGAGGCCATGAATATAGGCAATTTGGCAGTCAGAGGAATTTTTCGAGTCTAATTATTTCTTGATTGGGGAGCATGATATCCCATTACCCATTAATTATATAGCTGCCTAATTAATCCCATATCAACAAGACCTGTCCAATTATGAATTATGGGATTAATGAGAAGCTGTATAATTAGTGGTTATAATTATTAATAATAGATTATCATTATTATTAATAATTAAAAGACATGCTTCTGCAAAATACTCCAGCCATATATGATTATTTTACTGAAGTTGACAGGGGCGTAGCCATAATTTTTTGAAGGGGGAAATTCAAAAAGCTGCCATTTTTCCCAGAACGCTGAATGAAAAAAAATAGCCACCGTTTTGTTGCCGTTTTGTTGGGAAAGGGGGGTGGCCAAAAGTCAAAATTACTGTATTTATTTTACGAAAGATTTACTTATAATGGTATTAAATGCGATCACAAAATTGTTTGTCAATAATTTTTGTTTTCATCGGCATATATTAAGTAGTTTGTGAGTGGTACATTTGAGAAAACAACAATATAGAAATAACACCTGTCACAAATTGCTCTTTTGGATGCTATGGTAACTCAAAATTTGATCCACTATCCAACAGATGTGGTTAGACTAGAAAGTGTTGCTAGCTGTCAGGTGTACTGAACATTTTTGCCATGATCAAAGTAGGACTTTCAAGCATAGTTAATGGAGCAGTGAGAATGGTTTGGAAACTCCACAGAACAAAGCTATTGTTTTTGTTTGAGATTGAACCGTTACCGTCACGTAATACTGACTGTGCATGCTGAAGCAAAGTATAGTACTGTATGGATAAAAATACTCATTTCCTTATTATTTTCATGTACTATGAACATTTTGAAACTGAAAATTCTTATTCACCACAAACTATGCGGATAAAATTATGATAAAGATGATAAAAAAGAAAGCATAAAAAAGGCAATTTCTTTTCCAATAAACAATTAATATTAATCATATAGGATTCATTAACAAATGATAAATATTTTAGAATGTTCTCTGTGTGGCCTTTGCTAGGCAAATTAAGACTGGACTGCTTACTGGATTGATCTTTATTCGTATATCTCGTCAATCTTGACTATCTCTGACTTATCCGTAAAACTACAAGTAGATCAACAAAGGAATGTAACTAAATAGTATCGGAATTATACGCGATGGAACGAATTATTAAGACTAAGATTCAATACATAAACACTTTACAAACATATTAAATGATCGGTACCTTGTCCAGATGTTAACTTCTAACTTGAAGTCCTAACTTGACCTCTTACGACGAAATCATTAAGCATGGTCAAAGTCATATTATAACAAACATGGAAAAAATCACCACAAACATAGGTTTGCCAACTATTCCACTCCATTAACTATGTTTCAAGGGATCATGCTGAAGTACACAAACAATCATAAACACCAACTCATCTGCAGTTAGGTACATATTTGACCATAATAGGCTATGTCTTCATATTTTATTCTAGCACATCTATTACATAAATGTCTCAATGCACTTATAATTAGAATACCATCAAATAAATGAATATAATAATATTATATAAATTATGAATATGTATACAAATACTTGCTGAAGTGCGAGTGGAGCACATTACCTAAGGTGGTCTTGGATGTGGACATTTTTGACATCACTTGAATTGTTTTAATGTGTTTTGTTTTGAATGAAGTGAGGAAGATTCTGATGGTGAAGACAGTGATGAGGACACATGGACTGAACAACCTGTAAACACAATAATGGTAAATAATATATCTTCTATTCTATTTACAAGTATGCCTAATAATAATGATAATTAGTAATAATAATTGTAGATGAAATTCCTTCTATTCTGACTGTTTTTACATCTTGCAATAATGAAAACAATAAATAATAATGATTATACAGCTTCTCATTAATCCCATATAGGTAACTGTCCAATTATTTTCTTAATTAGACAGGTCTTGTTGATATGGGATTAATTAGGCAGCTATATAATTAATAGGTATTAAGGACGGTGCCTACTATTGTCCACGCGCACACGTACTGCGCATCTACATTCAAGGAATTTCAAAATTTATTACTYGAATTGCACGAAAGAAAACGTTTATTTTCAATAAAAGTTAAAGCAGAAAACGATCTTAAGTAACCCAGGCTTGTTAAAGAGATAATTTGCTAAGGTTTAAGTATTATTGACAAAGAATCATAAGGTTTTTTTGGGCAAGTGCGTTTCAGTATAAAAATGACAGACTCATAGTTCTAAAAAACCAAATCCTTTCAATAATAAAGCTTTTTACCGTTTCTTTAGATTTAATCCTATAAAACTTGAATAAAAACAAACAAGAAATACAAGTCATATGAAATTGAAAATTTACCATTTATTGATATCTAGGTGTGTAATTATAGTTTTGAAAATCTTTTTTTGGTCGCTAAACACTTTCATCATTAAATTCTTTTACTTTGGAGTTCTCAATCTAAAAAATCATCTTATTACGTACCAAATATTTCASAAATTCCTTTCTGCTGTTAAGTAAAAAGTCAATAATAACTTCACTTCAAACCCAATAGTCTTCCTGGAACTATAAAGCTTATAAATATCGAGTTTTTCTCTGTGTTTTTTGCTTGCATGGCAGGAAGCAGCATGTTTAGCTTGACGTGCATGCAAACGCGCCGAAAACAGAGTTTGTCACGCCGTTTTGCATGCTGTGTAACGCTTGTCACGCATTCGGCATCAGATTTATCCCTAATAATGTTCTTTAAAAATTTGTATCTCTTAAAAATGCCTGGATACCCCTATTTTTTCTTCATTTAAATGATAGAGTAAATGCTAAATTAGCCTCGTGAAATGAAATTTATAAAAAATAATTGGTTTTGAAAAGAATATGGACACAATCTTTGTGTACCTACTGATGGAAAATAGGGAGCACGAAGCTAAAAAATTATATATATTATAGCCAACTATTAAAGTCATGGTAGAATTGGGTTTATTTTAGTAAAGAAACAAAGTGTCAGTCATTTAGGGCGATTTAAATTAGAAATTTCTCAAATTCTTTTGAAAAAAATTTTTTTTCCTGGTGTTAGTAAAATCATGACGTCATCACTTTTTAACGATTTTTAAGCCTTATTATTTCTTTTAAATGCATGGTGACCCCTACTTTCCTAACCAGAATTTGACAATCCTTTGATACACTGTAGGTTAAAATAATTCACATAGTCATTTAAAAAAAAAAAAATTGATTCTCAATTAGTAGGCACCGTCCTTAATTGGATTTCATGGTCCTATGGTGCTTTCCTGTATGATACTAATTAAATCCATGGGGATGTCAGAGGAACATAAAAGAAACACTGATCAGCAACCACTTGCATCAGTGTATGGCCTTTTTTAATGATATCTTAATTAGTTGATAGTGGGATGGGTATGGGGATTTTGAAGGGGTTGGAAATACTGTAGGCGTAATATACATGTGAGTGGGACCTTGTGAGCTATTTTTGTGCAGCACCACAAGTGGGCAAAATCTGAACTAAAAAATATATTACAAAACAGATTTCATGTTATAGAGGTGGATTAGGCCTCCCAGACCAGGGCTGATGTTTTGAAATAAAAACACTCAAAACACACATGAATTTTAAGTTGAGTGGAGGATGGGTGTGTGTTTATACTCCCTCCCTTTGCCACTGTGTATGACATTATTCTAAACAGCCAGATTCATATTTCAAAGGGGGATGAAAAATATGTGTACATGTACATACAATGTTAGTTTTTTTTAGTTAACTTTGTACAAAACAACTGTTTTTATCTAAGCGTAATTAATGGAGCTCCTATAACCATTAACCATGCTTAATATAGTAATTATTATGTTGTATCATTTGTTTATTGAATAGGTTAAGCACGTAGAAGCATTGAGTGATTTCCCAGGTGAACAGCCAGATGACCTACCCTTTAGAAAAGGAGAAATACTTAAGATCCTTGATCCAAGGTACATTAATGTACATAAAAAATTCACTGATATTTTAAAATTCACATTTATTATTATTATTATTATTTTTTATTATTGTTATTATTATTATTGTTATTGTTATTGTTATTGTTATTGTTATTGTTATTGTTATCATTATNATTATTATTATTATTATTATTAATGGGAGGATTAGATTTTCTTTTAGTTTTAGTTTTAGATTTTAGCTATTTCTCTTTTCTTTAATTTCTTCTCCTCTCTACTCCAGCCTCTACTGCTATGCTACCATCCATTCCATGTTACAGGGTGTACACACAGCATTCAATATTTTGCAAACAAAAGTGAAAATTTATTAGACTTTTCGTGATTATTTTTTTCTTGCAAAGGGAGGATGGCTGGTGGGTAGCAGAAAATTCATCAGGCAAAAGAGGAATCATACCAAAAACATTGATAAAGGTTGGTTGGTTATATTCACTTTGAGTCTTGCTGTGCTCTAACTAGGTATTTTATCATGTGTTGATTTATTTCCACAAAAATTTAGACTTGCTGAATGTAAATAATTTATCTCGTTTTGTAGATTATTGATGCCTCTGTACCAACAGTAACAAAACAGGCTGGTGAACTTTCAAAAGAAGGTAACTAGATGAATTGTTTTGTTTATATTTATTGAATAGGTACTWTGTTATGATTTAAATTAAGGTTTTTGTAATGAAGCTATTTAGCAGTTTGATGAAAGATTATTGATTGTTATTTGTGTATTCATTGTTTTACTTTTCCGCGTCTTCCATTGGACAATGTGATTATATGTAAATATGCAAAGATGTTGTATAAAAGAAATGTGTACTTGGTGAGAGATATTAAAAGAAAGAAGCAAAGCCGGAATCTTGTCCAGATAGATTACTCGTGACAGTTTTTATCCATTAATTTTATTATGTTCATTTCCAAATTTTCTAATGACATGAATTTTGTTTTGATTTTAAAGATGCAACAATAGAGTTACAATAGACAGTTTTCTCAAGGTTGCGTGCGCATCCTACTTGATGGGCCACAAAATTGAAAAACTCAAATTCAGTAAAATTGCTTTAAATTTATTTAAATTCAGCTTTAAATTTAGAGGAAAATAATAAATTTTATGGGTACTTATCGAAAAAATATTCATGCAAATGTAAGATAATTCTCATTATAAAGCTCCTGTGAACTTGTATTGTGGCACGTCAAGTTTCTTAATTTTGGATGCGCGCGCAACCTTGAGAAAACGGTCTATTACAGTGTGAATTTTTTCTGGAAAACTAAGATATTTGAAGAAATAGTGCAAAATTTAAAATTAGAGTTATGCCGCTTATAATTCTGCTTATTTATGCATTTCTTTTATTCTCAGAGTCTGATGAAGTTCCAGACTTGCCAAGTCCAAGGAGAGAGTGAGTATTCTTGTCACTCTCGCAATCAATAATGAATACTCCTTAAACACCTCTGTATTCTGCAGTCACTGGGTCCTTGCTAGCCTGCTGTGCAGACGTTTTTAGTGTCGGCTCGTTCCGACACTAAAAACGTCTGCACAGCAGGCTAGGTCCTTGCCTGACTGGGTTTCTGATTGTGAAAAATATTTCGTAGAAGAAGTGCTGGTTCAGTGAACTGTTTGTTCAATTTCGGCGTTAGAACTTTTGTAAACTCCTCGAAGCAAACAGGGGAACAAATCATACCTACACGTATGTGACACTAAATTCCAGAACTGATATTGGGCTGCATCTTTGAGCATAAGCTTGGTTGGTCCGATAAATTTGTTTACTTATTTGCGTGTAATTTTCTTCTCTTTAGTGGAAAAGAATTGTGGAAATCCTTACAAAGAGGTTCCAAACAAGAGGTAAGTTCTGGTTGAGATAAATGTATACAGGGTATTAATTTATACCGGGAGACGAGTAGTAGGCCACATGCAGGTGCATGATGAAAATCAGTAATCAAGATCTAACATCATGGATCTATCGAGGGAGGTATGTGACACACTGAGACTTATATATTTACTATCGATTGTAAACAATAGCAGTTACCATTATATGAAGTTTAGGGTATATTTGTATCAGTTTATATTATTACGAAAAATGTCTCACTTATAACAGCAGTTTCTGACTTACTGTATTATCATGAAATGTTGATTGAACTAACATTTAAGGGTACTACATGTAGTTTGGATTAGCCTCGCCTCCGTCCCTCCCTCCCTCTCTAACTTCCTTTCTTCCTTCCTTCCTTAATTTGTTGATAGACCGAAATCTTGTCGTGGCCAATGTGATGGCAAACAATATCTGTTCTATTTGCTTCCAAAAATACGGTTCAGACGAATGACTTGGTCTTATCGTTACCCTGACAACCAGCGTCTTCATCCTTTCACGATCAAGGCTTTGATATTAATCCTTAGTTTGAATAAAGCCCGACAATTTTCTTTTTCATTATTTCAAGAATAATTCAAATATTAAACAGTAGTGAAATGATTTCAAGACTTGCCACAATTCGACTTCTTTTATTTACACACTTTTCAGAATCGGTATGTTTCTCATGAAATTACTTTCGCTGACAGTTTCTATCTTAATAGCAAACAAAGCTGTGCTTAGCAGAGGAGGTCTCTGCATTCATTAGTCACCAATCAAGTATCGTCTAGAGATTTTCAAGGGAGGCAGACATGAATTTGCCTTTAATTAACTGAGGCAAAATGGCGCTGAAAACCGTCAGATTTGCTTTTGACAAGTTTGACATGAACAGCGAAAAAGCAGTCGAAAAAGAATTATGGCACGTTGAACACTAAAAACACTCATCATAGATGTAATATTATATAGCTATTTAAAAACCTTTTTCTTCCTGCCCTCAGACAAGCGTTACCGATGTACTCAAGGCTTTGGGTGCCATGCCATCTGGTTTTCGCTCATCTACCTTGGGGAAATTAACTAAAGATGGTAAGTAGATCTTAACAGGTTTTTCTGTATGGACAATATCCAGCGGAAATCATCTAGTCGTTGATGAAAAAAAAAAACATCAATAAACCGTGAGCTTTTGATTAAAGTTTTTGATTAAATTTTGAATGAATAAATAAAGTTCATGGCATTTTTGGTTTTTAGAACGCTGTCAAGTTAGTTCATGGGTGGTACCAAAACTAAGGCCATCACAACTTGGGTTTAGAGATTTAGTTTGGGACCCAGTTCATAAGCAGGTAGGTAAGGTCTTAATCGCTTAGCACAGAATCATTTCAATTAAAAAAGAAGAAAAAATCAACGTCTGAACGAGAAAACTGAGTTTATAAGAGCACTGTTAATAGCGCATGCGCAGTCTGGTTTAACGGATGCCGTGATCGTGTCGTGTCATGCAACATTTTCTCAGGAAATATGCTAGAAGGTATTCAACGAATTCAACTTCGTGTAGACAAAAAAATACACCATGTGTTGCTTTAAGTTGGTTTATTACTCTGGTCATCTTGTACTTATTTCCCATCTTTACTTCAGCTTACCCTGATGCCAGTCAAAGTGAACAGAGTATTTACTGTTGTAGTTGCTCGCAAGATTCCATTACCAGGGACAGGTACGTGTATCAGTGTGTCTGCATGAGTATGACAAACAGGTCTCACAGATCTGAGTGACTGGTAAAAGGGGTTATTCAAACCGGCTAATTCATGGTCCCCAACCCATTGAATCAATCACGGCTGAAGCAGTTTTCCCAGAGGAAATAAAATCTTGTTCCACAAACAGCTACACAGTATCTGCTTTTTAAAAAGTGCCACTACGATGAATTTTTAATGTTTCCAATCTTTACTATTTAAACACAGTACTTTTTCAAGTACTTTGCAAAAGAAGGAAATTGGCGTTTTTCATTTCTTGTTAACGATTTTGGTTCGAAAGATATTCAAGTTTCAAGTTCATGCTAATCAGGAGGTTGATGACGTCATATTCTTAACTCACAGTTCCCTTCAACATAGATTCCAGTACATCTCTGAGAGTATTTGATGAATGTCATCCAAACTTTGCAGTATACTCGTATTAAAACATGAAACATGAAAATGAACAAACTGTGATTCCTATGGTAACACACTTGTTTCCAGCCTTTCAACGATTGCTTCGCTATTCATTAACTTGAGCAGAAAATTGTTTGACTAAATTGGTGTCTACGACCATAACARATATTTTATCCTAGTCTTATTCGATAGAGTGCTTGCACTAAACCCGTGAAACTAATACTAATTTTTAGCACTAAATAGTGATAACTAAACAATAGAAAACAAAGGATTCTGTATGAAATAGTACTAATTAGTGCTATTTGATCATACGTTGTGGCATACACTCAACGCTAAACATTGCTCCATACATTTCTTTGTATTTTGTCATCAAAATATCCGTTAGTTTTATGCTCAGTATTGAAAAAAGATACCATAAAATGATTCTAAGCACAAGTAATGTAAGTGGACCTTTGGGATTAATAGAAATAAAGTAAAACATGAAGTTGGTTGAAACAGTTTAAAATCAATTTTCCGCGATCAGAGTTCTAAATGCTAAAATATTAAAGCTAATTTGTTGAACTTGTGGGAGTCGGAACCATGAATTGTTTGCTTAGTGCGTAAGCTCAAAGTGTCCAAGTAGTCTGGCCGTCTGGCCAAGCAGTCTGGCTACTGATCAAGTGTTTGACATAATGGTTTTGTATATCCTGTAGGTGTTGAAGTAACAAGCAGACAAGTAAGAATGTCCTTGTGGGATTGGAAGCGTAAACAAGTAAGTCAGTCATGTAGTACGTTACATGACAGCTGTCTGTATCAACTGGTGCCTGCTTCAAATGGACTCATATTGATGTCTCAAATCTACTATAAGGTCTAATGCTACACCTCTGCGCGTTATGACAACTAAAAAAACATCACAACTGAAAAAAAAAAAAAAGGAAAGAAAAGAAAGAAAGAAAAGAAAAAAACAGATCACCGCATCATACCATACCCGCACAAAAACATTCACCATTTATGTTATTTCTTCCGTTTGTCCATCCATTTTATATATAATAATTTCCATCTAGATTCTCAGTAATGTACATAGCGTGCGGGCCGTTCAAAGCGACAAAGATCCTTTATGCTGGACCTTTACTGCAAAGGTAATCCACACATTAAACTATATCAGTCAACCCACTTCCTAAAGAATGCGTAACACTACAAGATGTAACGCAACGAGATGTAACGCAACAAGATGTAACGTTAGGAATCATAGACAGCGTTTACTGTTCTATTGCTAACTATAAATAACGTGACTATTCAGAGTTGACTGGGGGACAACTAGCGGATGCTAAGTCAAAACATATCAAAATAAGTCCTCAAACTATTGTATTTGACTATTTTCACGACATCAAACCACAAAACAAGAGATCAAAACAACCTCCAGGACTCTACAAGCCATCAAAAAGAGCTATTATTATTAGCTAGTGACGTCTATTGATAACAACCTATTCTAACCGTGAACACTCGAGTTGGTCAACGAATCAGATTACATGTATTGAAAGTCTATAAAGCTATTCAAGGAGATGAAATGATGAAAGAGAAAGAAAAATAAAAGTATATTTACACAAATAAAAAATAAAATAAATAAACTCATACTGGAGTGTTCACGGTTAGAGTAGAACAACATCATCTGAATCTCTGCTAATGTTTCATATGTTATTTATCATTTAAGGCTGGTTCAAGTATGTACGATGGAGAATGTTTAGCGCGTTTAGATACTACAGAAGATACAATAGGTGTGTATTTGTTGATATATGTATCCATCCGTTTATCCTTATCAAATCTTTCTTCTCTCTCCTTCTTTCTCCTTCTCTCTCCTTCTCTCTCCTTCTCTCTCCTTCTCTCTCCTTCTTTCTCCTTCATTCGCCTTCTCTCTTAGCCTCATTCGCAAGCGTCTTATTTCACTTTCTTTGGGACTTGGGATCCCTGTGGGTCAAAGGAGGAAGTACACACCACAGATAACCCGCCAAAGGAACAAACGAGACAACCCAAATATGAGAGAGACGCCTGTCGGGAAACTATACCTACTAATTAGTGCTAGAATTTGAAAGTATGTCAACCAATCAGATTTAAGAAAATCATAATCAGTAGTTATGATTAATACTATGATTGGCTTACCCTTCCAAACCTGAATTTTACGATCTTAGCGAAACTCCTTGAAAACTCCTTCAATTTCTGCTTTATCGTTACTTGCATGGTTTTCAAATAGATCTAGTCAACCGAAATATTTTGATGTTTCCATATCGATCGGCCTACGACTCATACGCAAAATACAATATCAGCCTGGCGTTACTTCTCTTTTATGAGGGGTACTGGGAACGATGTGCAAAAAAACCCATAGCTTAGTTAGCTGAACATACTCCTTGGAAAATTATTTTTGGGTCCTTGAATATTCCTTGGGTATAGTCCTTGAAGTTTAAGTGGTTCCAGCTGGTCTGAAATAGTGACGTAGAAATGACGTCACTCAAAACTGAGGTGTCCATGACTAAACCCTGCGAAAGATAAAAATACGCCCGCCATTGTAATAAAATAGTATAAAATTCATAAGATATTTTGTGACTGTTATCAAACCCGTATATTATTAACGTTATTATTTTTTCATTTGGGGACCTGGAAATCCGTGATTTCAAGGGGAAAAGTGACACGTCAGCTTTGTCAATTTACTCGATTTTGATTGTCAGAGATTATTTTGCTTTCCTCTTTACTATCTCATGCTGCGGTCACTTGTTTTAATATCAATCTTTTCATACCTGCAGGTATTTTGATTGAATTAAGCATTTCATATGTAAGAACGGTAAGTTGATTCATATCACTTTTTTTGTTTCTGGG
>NW_022261343.1:139452-153967 GCF_009602425.1 Actinia tenebrosa
CCCCCCTCTGCCATACATTATGAATGCAGCCTTAAATAAAGTGCATGGTCAGGTATTCTGAAGTTCAAACCCTCCTCCCCCTCCATTTTACTGGTAAAAAAATTCCGATCCTCCCTAAATTTCACCTGCCCTCCCCTCCCCCACTGCCATACATAATGAACGCAGCCTAATAACAAATAGGCTATTGGAAAGAGATTATTTAGCACTGAATGCCTAGGATGTGTTTGTTTGTAAGACCTTCGCATGAACAGCCAAAAGACGTTGTATTTCTTCCTGATAGTTGATATCTTCCATGTCAACAGCTCTCAGATGAAGCTTGGGCAGAATTAAGGTTGAATACTCGGTCTGGTTGATCATAACAGGCCTTGTGTCGTATCCTGCAGAATAAGAGTAGGTATGCAACGGTTCGTGATTCAAATAACTTTTTATTGTGGCTGAAAATACAGCTACCAGCTTTTAATTTCAAAATGTTAAATCCTCGTGCAGACACACGGCGCAACATTGTTGCATGCAATATTCAGTAGTTGAGTCATGCTATACTTTTGCGACATCGCGCGCAACAAACTTCATCGAGTGAAAATAGCTGTAACATTGCTTGCAATTTGAAATCAAGTTTAACCAACCTGGTTACACTAAAAACAAAACCGCTGGCTGAAAGGTTTAGTATAGGAAATGTTCGGAGATGTGGTAATCGAAGACGCCATATTAGAACTATGGAGTGTGATATTGTTGCAAAGTGTGTTACCACCGGTTTAAATTTGTCTCGAGGAATTAATCTGAATACAAGTTGTCGATCTTGTGAGCTGTTCTTTAGATAAGGTCAGTTTTGTTGCATGTTCCCCGTTGCATGTTCCATAACAAGCCCGAACTGCACTATGGAAGATAATTCGGCGAAAGAGCGTGAAGAAATTTTCCAAGACTGTTGCAACTTACAGCATGCAGGCAATATGTAAAAAAAAACGTTCAACAATCTTTTAAAAGGGTAGATTATACACCGTGAAAAGATGAAAAAACTTACTGACTTAAGGACTAGCTAGATTTTTCATCTTTTCACGGTGTATAATTTACCTTTTTATCGTTACTGTTTCATTAGAAACACCGACGCAGCTCACACTAGTTTTTAGCTAGTTATCTCTTTTTTTTGAAATAGCTGTATTTTGGAAAATTTGTTTATCACTCCTCCCCTCCCCTTGCGCAGATGTTTACAAGGACAGGATTTTTTATGATTGAAGTAGATGAAATCCAACTGACAAACTGTTCGAATATTGTCTTTTAGTGCCTTTTTGGTGATTTAGGAATACATGTTGAAAACTAAATTACAAAATAATTGGGATAGAACGCGCGCTACGATTGGTCGAAAACCATGTTTGATGAGGGTATCAAAACACGCTTGCGTCACCCTTTTTTTCGTTTTTTGGCGCGTTTGTTATTTTATAAAACAGATAAAAAAACAGTTTTCCGTGTTTGACATTGACCAAAACACTTGGGATGTTGAGAGAACACTCGAGAAGCTGGAAACCACTCCGCTACGCGTCGTGGTTTCCTACGCTACGCTYCTCTCGTGTTCTCTCAACATCCCGCGTGTTTTGATCAGAGTGTCAAACACGGAAAACTGTTTTTGATCTGTTAAATTAAACTAAAATGTGACTAGCCAGTTATACAAACGCCAAAACCACACTGCACTACTAAAATGTACTCAATTAGCTTCATCAGAGTGATTCCTGCATGCATACCCCTTTAACCAATAAACCCCTTGCAGTACGTAGGAATGCAGCTCAATTTGAAGGGCATACAGTTCTCAGGACATTGAAATTCTTTTATTTTTTCCCCTCCAAATCCAGCTGCTTTGACGTCACATGCAATGGGTCTATTAAGGGTTTTGAGTTTTACGCATAGCCTAATAATCAAACTACAATTTTACTTTGTTACCTTTTCTTGTCTGGCCGACTTCAGGTTTACTCATCATACTTCCTGAGTGTTTACAGTAGATGTTGATAGATCTCTTGACTGCTGACGAACAACAGTGATCTGCAAGGATTCTATTGGCATCGGCATATCTTGAAACCAGGTGTGAAGCGTCTCCCTAAAATGAAAGAATGACAAGATAAGTACCTTTATTACAAAATGCAGCTGGAAAGTTTCTTTCATTACTCAGTTCCAGAATGAGAACATAAAACATTTTAAAAATCAAAAAACTGGTGTTGGAGTTTAAGGACTTATTGTAACTCATCATTTCAATTTCGAAATTTGGGCAGGTGAATGGAAGCGCAGATGCTAACATTTTCACTCAAGACACGTAGAGGGACGTCAACCACCCCGCTCCACACAAAAAAAAATTGTTTAAAATATTATCTTCAAATTTTGCGGAGAAATGTCCCATTAAAGATATACGTCTACCAAGCTAGTAAATAAATGTTTGAAGCAATAGGTTCAGACCACAACCTGGATTGTGGTTTAGTGTTCTAACTAACAGAGTGRTAGATAATACAGGTAGCCTTAAGGCCCGCACAAGCTGTGCAACTGTTGCGCATAACGTTTTCAAAGAGTTGTGGTCTGACGTAGCTTTAAAGGGACGTTTTTGCGCAAGATTTACAGAGGGATTCCATAAGTAGCAAATTCCTTTCCAGAAGCAAAACAAACCGCCCAGTTAAAGTAATACATTACAGCGCTTCTGAATCACACGCGCCAAGTCGTACAATTTCCCGTCACGACGAATAGAAGTAGGTTTTGGTAGACGTCAATCGAGGCGATTTGGGTGTTTCCCGACATTGTTATAGAAATGAAGTCCACCAATGCCTTATTTTGTCGCGTTAGCAAATTTCGTGATTGGGAAACGCTGTTAAGTGATCAATGGAGAGGGATAACAGCAACCTTACCTGTCTGTCATTTCCATAGCTGTAACGTTGATAGACAAGTTCTCCTACGTTGAGTGCGTGACTTTTAAGCCTAGACATGTCATCGTGGGATAGTTTCAATAAAAACGGTATTGTGTCTTGTGATAGGTACAACATGGCTTCTGCGGTGCCGTCTTCCACAAGGCATCTGTACAAATATTATCAATATGTATCAATATTATCAATATTATTATTACATTATATTTTACATAAGTTCTCGTAGCCCAAAATTCCCCTCGTTTCACTCGACTTCCTATTTTCGTTACAAACCAGACAAATGTGGGTCACCATACATTTTTTGTTTCATAGACCCGACCTCTATATTAAGGAAACTTCTAAATTACGGACACCTTTTTTCGGCACTTGGGTATCCATACTGCGAGAGTAAAGCAATAATTCCCAGTATTCAAACATAATAAAAGTTGTGCAAGTACCTTGCTTCGGCAGAGAACGTGAATCCCCCTGTGTTAGCACACCCTTGTGAACATTCCTCTCTGATGATCACGTGACCACACCTGGCACACTGCCATCGCAGCGATACTTTCTGTACAGCAGTAACTCTACAGCGTACCTGAGATATGGTGTGTATACGACTGCCTGATGTCTCGCATTTGACAAAGTCAATCAAAAGTCGCTGAGGAACGCTGCTCAGTTGAGGTTGCTTTATTAAACTCTCGGATGAGCATGCTCTTGAATTGCTTCTGCTGGCCCTATGTACTGAAGGCGCAAGATGCTCAGTGGCTGGTTCGTCAATTGTTAACGAAGAACACGCATCGAATGAACAATAAATGTTTCCTCCACGAGAAAGTTTGCTTAGGAAGCGACGACAGGTTATCACAGCTCCTTTAGATAATATAACACGATAATATTAGAGACTATTATATACTACTTTCAAATATTTTACATGCTTTTGTTGTACACTTTACCTTTTTCTTCGTAGTAACTGCTTTTTAATTTTTCCCTTCTTTATACTTTAATAACACCTATAAACCCGCTTTGCACTAAAGACTGCTGGCGGTACACGCAAGATTTCTAACGCCTGGTGGCTTTCCGACACTGGCTTCAAGCACACCATACCGGCGTTACGTTATGCGACACAAATAACTTAATGTATTAATAACAAGCATTACCTGGAATGAGTCCATCAATATACGAAGCTCGACTTAAATCCATATATACGTCAATAGTATTGGGTGACTCTAAATCCTGTAAGCGTAGGAACACATTCTTGTTGCCAAGGTAACCAAAACCTACTTCCAATTGCTGAACTGTTGCTTCGTGTAATGGACCAAAGCGAGGCACTAGCACATTGTTACCACGTAACATCTGACAAGTAATGTCTGACATGCGCAGTTCACGGCTTAGAATCCGCCCTCTGAAGTTGACCTGCTTAGTACTAGACTCCTCCCTGAGAGCGAAGCAAATATTTCAGAAATAGAGCATAAGCCATGATTTTTCTAATAAAAAATTGCTAAGGTAAAACAATCATATGTGGTACATTTGACATGACCTGCAATTCAGACCTGTATTCAGATATACATGCAGGGTTTTTTAAGAGGCCCAATGGAAAATGTGTGTCACGTGGGATCCTGTCTACGTCCCTGAAATATATTTTATTGCTTTTTTGAAACATATTGGAAAAATGCTAAAAACTATTTAGAAGAATGTTAAGTAGCTCGTGATTTAGCAGTGACACATTTTCATCTTCCCTTTGTGCCGCGCTCTCACTCTTGTCTATATTACTATTAGCCAAATCTAAGACTTACCGAGCTTTGATCGTATAATCTGATTCTTCGCTTTTATTTAAAGTCAATATAGCTTGGATAGTCTGTATCTTGTCATCCTCATCACACATGAATCTTTCCTTTGCTTCTTCCATTGCCTTGCCAACATTTCCCTTTTCTTCTTCCCCAATGTTTTGAGCACGACAAACCTGCTTTACATCCATGGATGACGTGACATCAAGAAGGGCTTTACTTGTATAGTTCATAGCTTTTGTTATGGATGAAGATTTTTTACTTGAAGAACTTTCTTCCAGGATGTAAAAACATCCGTCAAGAAGAAAGGGATACCAAGAGACACTGTGATGTTGCAGCCGCAAGGCAATGCTTTTACATTTGACAGTGAACTCTGATAAGTCATTAGAATTAGAATTAGAACCAAGACCTTGCTCATGGCCAAGGTGTTGTTCTACTTGCTCACAGCTCGAGATTGCTAGCACTTTGATGTCCACTGCACATGCGTAAAAGACCCTTTGTTTCTTTTTCAGCATAAGGTTTTCTCGATGACGAACAAGAAAGAGCGCTTTGCACATGAACACCTGCGTATTGTCAGGTATTTTGATCAAGGAAACATGTGATGTCGAAGCGTTGTCTTCCATTGGCTCATTATTATTATCCATTGCAATCAATGATTTCTTGATATTGTTTTCTTTGAATTGACAGTTAGTCGACGTGTTATACTGACTTGCTTCCACTGGACTTTTATTTTTGCCTTCAGCTTCAACGACTGAATGCCCTGTTGCTCTGCTTAAGTTTGGCTTTTCTTTCAAAAGAATTTCCAAATCATCAATCTTTGCTTGAAAATATATTCTAGTCTTTTTGCTACCCGACAAGTTATTATACGCTGAATTCCGAAATTGTTCGATTACGGCTGTAAATCTTTTTAATTTGACGATGCAACCTCTGTAATCCATCAAACTTTTATCTTCGTTCACCGAGTCCCCATTTCTGTACGGTTTTGCAATGAGGAGAGGAATGTTACCAGTTCGGTCGTATAGCTTAAGGTAGCCAGTCGTTGGTGAGGCTCTTAGACATCCTATGACAAACTAAGAAAATGAGTATCATTATTAACTTTGTTATAAGTACAGTAAACTATCGTTACAGCCGACACCATCGGGACCGTCGCTGGGTGTCGTAATAGCGAGTGTAAGCAATGGCAAGAGATAAATACATAGATCGTATTAGACATTTTATAGAGTTCGTGCTGAGGTAAACACTTAAGATTCAAGGACTATTCAAGGACTATTCAAGGACCCAAAAATGAATTTTCAAGGAGTATGTTCAGCTAAATATGCCAAGGTTTTACGAGGTAGTTTCACATGGCCGACTTTCAGATTTTCTAATCTTTCTGACTAGATCTATTTCAGAACCATGCAAGTAATGATCAAAGCAAAAATGCTAGTAGTTTTCAAGGAGTTTAAGGAGTAGCACGAACCCTGATTTTAGGGTAGAATACGCGGGTGGATATTTTGCACAAAGACGAGAAAAAATGCACTCGTATTCCACCCTAAAATGTCTAATAAGTTATTTATTATGCAACTGAGCTTACTTTTTCCCAAAAAGAAGGCTTCAACATTGATTTTTGAACTAGCATTTTTGAAAACCGTTTTTCTTTTACTGTAGAAAATAACCTAGACTACGAATATCGCATGATATTTGTACTCGTTCCAGGCTTTCTCACAAGTTGATCACAGCTGTACATAAAAAGTATTATTAGTATTAGTACTTACTGATTCGTTTAACAAATCCTTGCTGGGTATGATCTGGTATAGCCATTCATTGGATCCACCACTAGCATCGCTAGTACCAGAACGCCATGCAACACCCTTACTCTTCTCCATCACCATATCGCGAACCTCCATAATAGTGTATATGGATGGTAAGTTTATAGAACCGTGTCTCGTTGGATTACAAGAGTGCGGGTGATCAAAAAATTCTCCGTAAATATTTCTTGGTTTGTCGCAAAAGGACGTCGAAGCTTTGGCGGCGTTGAGGAGTTTTGTAATGACCGACTCTTTCTTCGGTACTTTCCGATGTACTTCTGATTTTGAACTACAAGGAAATAAAAACATCGCACCAGAACTACAATAATTGTTCACAAATTAGTGGATGCACAAACTAGTTTTATAAACAGATAAAACCCACACTATACTGGTATCTTTATATGACAACTCCATTACTACAGACTCCTAACGAGTCGTCACCACGTTTTTATTACTGCGCGCGAAGACGTTTGGGAAGGAGAGAGAAAAAGTGACGCTTTTTTCTTCCTTCCTTTCCTTTATACACCGCGAACTCACTAAATCCCCCTCATCAACTACAGCGCGAGATCAATTACAGCGTAAGAGTAGCGATCTGGGGTACGAGCCTGCCTTTTAATACCAGTATACAGAATCATCGATTCAATTGATCTTATCAGAATAAAGGTGGAGAAAGCAAATTCGATCTGCAGACGACCTGAGCGAAGAAAATCAAAGGACTAGTTCTAGTTCATAATGCGGTATCTAAGCAACGCTTCCAGGATTGTTAACGCATGCGCTGCTAATGTTCCGCCTCTCACCGAGCTCGATATCGTACGTGAGTAGAGTTGTTTGTTGCTTCGAGGGTTTTTTCTCCGGGTTCTCCGGTTTTCATATCCCTCCACGAAAAATTAACATTTAAATTCTAATTCGATCAATCGGCTGCCTTATCAATTGCCGGGTTGCGAAACCTTTTAGGCAGTAAGCCGTCCACCCATGAGTGGTAATTAAATGTCGATCTAAACAACTATTAATATAATGCTATTGAATATGAAAAGGCAGTGTTTTACCTCATTCGCTGCTGACTTGATGAATATCCAGTTAAGCTGCTTGGTCTAAAAGGGAAATAGAGAAGTATGTTAGTTTGATTGAAAACCCCTGTCTAATTTGCGAAAAGCATTTTTAGTGTTTATTCGCTTATCCAAAGAAAGTTTGTCAACCATCTCTTACACCACCTGGACTGTGGGACTGGGGCGCCACATGAGACGAGATCAAAAGCAGCCTTTCTTAGTTCCTACCTGAATATTGACGAAAACATGTGGGAGAGTTTCTCACTAGACTGTATCAAGTCTATGTAGTCTGGTAAAGATAGATTTTGACCATGTAATATGAGAGTACTGACTGGAAAAACTGATGGCTGTGAGAATAAAAATAAACATGACCAGAATCAATGTTATAGTACATATATATATAGTAAGGGCTTCACTGCTGCCCTTGCATTCTGTCTATAGGATTGCTAGCGCTGTTGTTGCTGGTGTTGTCGTTGTTGTTATCGTTGTTGTTGCTGTTGTTGTCGTCGTCGTCGTGGTGTAGACTATAATAAACTTTATTTAACACAGAATCCATAAAGTTAAAACTTATTTACAATGGAGCTGTAAAAATTATGCGTCCCCGGGTGGGCGATGGCAAATTTTGTAATATTTTCGTACATATAGTTTTTATCGTATGACCCGCATCTGCCCGGGCGCGCGCTCTTAAAAAAACTTTTGGGGAGATGGCGTGAGCAGGGCCGTACGACTTTGACTTGCTCGAAGCCTGCGACCGTATTGACATAATTTGCAACTTTTAAAATATCTTTTTTATTTAGGGTCAATTGATTAAATGCTTATTAACAGAGTTAGGTCGGGCCGTACGGGAGAATATTTGGCTCTCGGTCATTTGTACGGCATCACCTCGAGCCAAATATTATCCCGTACGGTCCTCCCACTCAGTCAGTAAGTACATAGTATTACAGACCGTCATTCTCCTGAACATGATTTCCTTGTATAAAGTAATGCCCCAGAAAACACATCAGCATAGCGGATTAAACTAATCTTATGATAAACTCTTGTTACGATACGACAACTATTTCAAAACAATGGCATACTATACCTTCCATTCAGATGCCAAGAGAGAAAACCGTGAAATACGAAGAGTACTGAATGTGCAACAACACAAACCAACTACAGACTAAGAAGAAAGACAAAGTATATTAAAAAAGGATATTTTATATTTCGAAAGTCATTCCAGGGGTTCCCAAGGAGAATTTGTGGCATAAAATCCTAAATCCAAGGGATCCAAAATCCAAGGGGCCTTACGAAGAAGTTGTGGAATCTGAATTGAACAAATACAATACCTTAGCTTTCTTTACCAGATGCACATTGTTTATAGCTACCTCAGCACCATCCCGTAATCCACGACCATGGTGCGGACAGGGCTGATGGACTGTGTACAATCTGAAGAAAAGTCARTTGTCAATAGTCAATCTAACTTGTATTAGTCAAATCCAACTATCAATACTGCGTTCTGATTGGATGAGCTACTACTAGGCTATAAGTTATAACCTAATAGTATCGAAAAGTGCCGGCTTTGAAAACCAAAACATTTGATTTCACTTCAAATCACAACTTGTTACATCTATGTATTTTTCGACCGACTAGTTGAATTTGACTAAAATAATTACTCCTCTCGCCCTAATGGCCTATGAGTCAATAGACCACTCGGGCTCGAGGACTCACTACTAATTTGTTTTTCATTTTCTGTTTTTGTAATTTCGGTTTCTGATCAAGTTGTTTAGGCAGATGCACAGAAGGCCAATTCCCCATCCTTTGATCCTTGAAGTATACAGCTATTTAAAGCGAAAAAGTTGAAGGCTTTGTTGCATGTTGCCTTTGTGTTGCTTACTTATATTGAAATGTATATTCATATGTAAACAATGTCATCACAGAAGAAATTATAACGAAAAACGTATAGAAAACGTTAAAGAAAATTCCGGCATATTGTCGCGACCTTTCGCTGATTGTATTCACATAGCCCGTATTGCARTTCGGGCTTTGTATGCAACATGCAACATCTCTTCCAGCCTATAAATTTTATGAAATCCTGCAAACAACCTCATAGTTGTTATAAGCCAGAGCGGCGGCTAACTCATAGATCAAAGTGTTTACCCTGTTACGAGGTTTTGCAGAGAGAGAGGAAAACTAGGAAACCGGAGAAAATCCTCGAATCAAATCAAATCTAGAGCTGAGTGAAGATAAAGTATGCCTTCATTCTCTTACCTTACTTTGTTGTCGAGTTCGTACGTCCCCATTTCAAGCTGTGGGTAAGACTTGGTGATGATGCCCTGAAAAATATTATAAGAACATGCGTAATAGGTAAATTTCAGCCTTGTATGAAACGACTGAGGAAGAGGGCCAATGGGCCTTTCACAACTTTAAAGAGCGTAAAAAATGAGCCAGCTCAACTAGAAACCGTGGACAGCTGTTTCGGCCTGTATTGGGCCTCGTCAGCACGGTGTATCTAGTGAGCTGGTAAAATCCCACGAAAAAGTAGTACATGAGAGATGAGGCGGTAAGCCGTGTGGGATGGGCTCGGAAATATATTACAGCATTTAAGACATACGTCTACTCTGCTTGGCAGAATGTACTTCTCTTTTTTACGAGAAGGAAAGAACGCTTCTACTTAGCAGCGCAAGACTAAAGTCAAACGTCCTTATCATCCATTTTTATCACGCTTCTGACAATATTCACAGTATTGATTCTACATAGAGTAAGAATAACCCGAAAAGATTTTATAGTTTGAGTGCGGCTTCTTGAAGTTATAAAGGGCTTTCCATACCATATGATAATGCTGTGACGTACGAGGAGTAATCATTTAATATTCAAAACATTACTGGCACAGATAAATTAAATTTCAAATAGCTCATAACCATCTGTAGGATAATAAACTATCTATCAATTATTTTTATAACAAAGATATGAATTTGCCTAAAAATGAACCAACATATCGCACTGTTGTCGAAATACTACAAAAACTAAATTTTGCTTCATAACATTAATGCATCTTTTATATGTATCTTACTTTGTAGGAAATTGTCAAAGGCTCGTACAGTTCTGTTTTCATGAGCCTTGATGCACTCTTTTCTTGGTCAGAGGTATCATCAGTTAGCACATGCTCATTCTCTCTTTTAAATCGCTTTGCCGAGCTCTGGAGAAAAAACAAGTACGATATGACATACATTGAAAATCTGAACAAAGCTAAATCCTCAGAAAAGTGATGAACTGCGCTACAAGAAATTTCATCACATAACATCAGAACTGGCCCCCGGTAGAGCGAATCTAAGGCAATTAATATTCACTGGTTATAAGACTATTTCTGACTAAGAAATTAAAGGGGCATTTTGCAGAAGCAAAATGTTAAAAAAAAAAGAGCAAACCGCGATATTCCAGAAGAAAAAAATAAGGGTAAAAGAAGAAAGGAAAAATACAAGCCGCCTCGTTTTTGGGTAATTCTAGTTATTTAAGAAGGTTCAGAATTCAAAACTAGTCTTATAGTCCTCTGTTGTTTGGGCAATGGTTATTTAAGAAAGTTCAGAATACTCCAGTTTCGAGTTATCTTTGCTCAGTCTTATACCCCATTCACACCTAAACGTGTTTAGTTAAACTATGTTTTCATTAGGAAAAAAATTGAGAAACTGGAAACCTACAATATAATGAAACTTTCTAAAATATTGTCACAGCAAGACAAAGGATAGTTTACATGCATTATTTCACCAAATATTGTGCAGTGTTCGTAGATAGTTTTCCAAACCTGTTTAGTTAAACCACTTTTAAACATGTTTAAGCCTTGGTGTGAATGGGGTACTAGTCTCGTTTGTGCGTCATAATATTCAGCTACATGTATTCAAGCACAGCCCATGGCATTTTAATCACCTCGTATTGTTCCGTAGTAGGTACATTCTTACTGTACATTGAAACTTAATAAAAGAAAAGAACACATTTGTTAATGTACACAATCGAGGCTAAGACTGAGCAAAGACGAAATGGGAGTATTGAAAACTAGTCCACTAGTCCTCTGTTTTTGGGGTAATTCTGGTTATTTAAAAAGGTTCAGAATTAAAAACTACTCCTCTGACTAGTTATTCTAACTTCGGCCGGTTTCTTCATCATTCCACATTTTAATTATTGGTCACTGAAGACGCAACTGTCATCTTTTTTCAACGTCATGAATCATACTTACACTTGCAACTTTGCTCTGTAGAATTTCTTCCCCTAGTTTTCTCTTTTTCTGTGCAGTAGAATGATACTCTGGCCGGTAATCCAAGAAACGAGATGACTTGGTACAGGCAAGGATCTTGCGCTCGTTTTTCGTTCCCTGAAATATTTGATAAAGAATTATCATTCTTAGTTTATAATTATTTTTAATTGTTATTAAGTGAAGCCAAGAGACCTCCAAGAAACCATGATTATAGTCTCTTGGTAAAGCTGCCAAAGTCCCAACGCGTTTGGGCACAAAATTCCCGCCAAATTTACATGACTTAAGACAAAATAGAGTTTCTCTCGCGGTATTTTCAGGTTGCTTTGTCAAAAATAACACAAAATACAACATGGATAAATCAATGTCATATATACAAAATGAATTTGTGTTCCCCGTGGGTGTGTTATCACAGTTTCTTTGTGCCTACAGTGATACGAAAAGAACTGAAGCAATGTTATGCCAGAAAAACAAAGGATTAACCTGAAGTCATCATGTTTTACCTTATTCATCGTTGTTTCACACACATCAGTAAGAATGTACTCCTTCTCCAGATGTAGAAAATTAACCCAATTCATAAACTGGGATCCCTGTATGGGGAAATGCAACGATGTTAGGCCCTGGCTAAACAAGGAAACATGTTTCCAGAAACATACTTTCTTAAATGTTTCCAAAGGTGGCAAAACTGTCAGGGAACATCGGGAAGCATGTTTACTCAATATCAGTTAGCGAATGCGCACTTTCAAGATAGAGCTAGCRTTGCTAAGTAACGAACTTTTAGAAAGTTGACTTTCGTGGCTAAACGAGGAAACATTGGGAAACACTGGGAAACATTGTTTCCATACGTCTTGGAAGCAAAATTTGTTGCACGTCGCATGCAATGTTTCGCTTGTGGCTAAACTTGGAATCATCGGGGAACATGCGCGCGGGAAACATGTTTCTGAAAACTTGTTTCCTCGTTTAGCCAGGGCCTTAGGAGCATTGCTGTTGAAATGGACCAATCAAATGCTTATTTAATTATTGGCCAAGTATATGCCATTAATTTGACTAGACCGACTTGGTACACCCTGTATATTCTCCATATAGTTTCCTTCTCTTCACAAAAAAAAGCACTTTGAATTCATATTATTTAATCAAGTTCTATAGGTTTGTTTATTTGACAAAGGATAGTACAGTAAGTGTTACTCTTGCAAAAGAAGGCCATTTTGAAATTAGTTTAACATGTAGTAGCTGCCCATACAAACCTGCACAACAACTGATGTGCTTATTTGCCTTTCTGAGCAAGTCAACTGAATGAAGAAGAATGGATTGCTCTTGGCAATGCTGTGTAATGACTTACACACACTTACACATGCCTTTCTGAGCAAGTCAACTGAATGAAGAAGAATGGATTGCTCTTGGCAATGCTGTGTAATGAAAACATATTTAATTTAAACTATCGCAGTAGGTATGTGATGTTATAATAATTTTAAAACTATAGGTAGTTAATTAATTAACTAAATTAATTTCCACATAGTTTAAATAATGCAAACAATGAAGTACTGTAGGAACATCAGTCAGGGGATTCGAGATTAAATATTCAAAAAATCTGGTTCTAATGGAGAAAGGTTACTCTTAAAGTTCATATTTGCCTGTTAAAAGAGCACTTTGGACCCATGTATGCAAAAGAAGGTTCAGTCATCTTACAGCAGTGAGGGGTCCCACAAAMAAGGACTGTAAATGACACTGACTATGCAGTTCCAGAATGGAATAATTTAGTAGGGAGCATGGGGCTGCTATGCTCAGGCAAAAAGAGACTTACTATACCTCTTCTATTCTTACCTGTGTACTGGACTTATTGCTGTCAGTTTGCCATGTAGGTTTAGACTTGCTTTTTTATTGATTCTGTTGAGAAATTAAATAAATGATTATAAGCACGAACCAAAAGCAAATGGAAGTTGATCTCCAATGGACTACTTCGACGATGCAGCAGCCATCTTGGATTGTAAGGCATTATGGGTCATCCAGGGGGAGAAACAAAACAAATATGCTGAAATGACGACCCCACAGTTTGAGAAATTTCCTCAGTCGTGGAACTGTCCATATTTTTAAATTCCTTTTTTTTTTTGTCATATTTTCTTTTTATGAACCATTAATTTCAATCGACACCTTTATTGTAACAAAGCTTTGCCTATTGTGATTCAAAATGGGTACTCCATCATTGAAGTAGTCCATTTCCAACATATAAATAAGACATGTTCAYGTAAATAGACAGCCATTTTTCCATCATATTATAATTTATCTCAATGAGAAAMATACAGTATAGTAAATTGTCAAACTCATTAATAATTCATGATGAAAACAGAACAGCAATCCCGACCTTGAAGAGTGTTGTAAATCTGATACAAAATTGTGTTCATTTGCATAAACTTTAAGTTGGATTTTCTTGGCCAGATTCACTATAATTTTAAAAACTTTAGTGAAACACAAAGGAACTTACCAAGACATTTGACAAGCAATCTACAGTATTCGTGTCCATGTTGTATCCGATATACAAACTATCAGGCATCCCAGCCACTTTTTAGACAAATTTGATAGGAAATATTGGCTGTGCAAGTTCTAAATATAGGAAAATATAGGATTTTTTCCAAAAAATATATGCACTTTATAGGTCGCGTAACCAGGGATCGGGAGGGTGCACAGGCAATGATTTGCAGAAGTAAAAAGCCATAAAAAAAACAGAACCAAAAAAAAAAGGGGGGGGGGGACTGTTTATTTCCTTCACCAAATATGCTAAACAGTGTAAAATATAAATGTATCAATCAGCAGT
>NW_022261343.1:156799-167477 GCF_009602425.1 Actinia tenebrosa
TATAATCACCATAAAAGCAAATTCAAAGACCACAATAAAAATACAATAAGCCATGAAATAAATGATGAGAATATTGACTGGATCGGCACCCCATACTGAAACAGTAAGATATACAATACTGTATGTAGGTACTGCAGTATAAACACAATGACCAGTGATCAAACGTGGGCTAGACTATTTGATTTATTGATCCTCTTCAGCCTCCTTACAGCACATGTACCTTCTTCCATGTCTCATTCTGTGTCTCCCTCCTTCTCCCCCTCCCTCCATGCCCTTTCTGGACACACCTTGCTCCACTTCCACAATACACATACCCTGGATATATTTCAATATAGAACCCTGGTTGTAAGCCCTGGGCTTACATCTAAAATCCAAATCAAGAAATGAGGTTTTCTTAATTATGTACATTGATTTTGGGCCGATGATATAAGTAACAACTAACAGGATTACATAATGTACATCCCACTTGGAAATAATAATTGTCTTGCAAATCCATAGACCAAAATTAATTCAATACATGAACACAGGTCATACAATATATGTTTCCTCTATTAATCACCAAGCCTTTAATACCTCCTCCCCCCCCTTCACCCTTCTAATATAGTGAATAAAAGTAATTATGAATTTCCAATGATCAGGAAATTTTATTAAGCTCTCTTTTAATATAAAGCCCCCAGTCCAAAATCACTGAAAAGGAATAAGCCTTAAATAGAGAAAATACAGTAAATATTGAATAAATACACTATAAATAAACACATTACCAAGATTTGCTGTAGACTGAKTGCCATTCAACATATCTCCATTTAACTGACCAGCACACATTTCTTTCTCATTGGCTAAAGATTCAATRGACATGAAATGATACTGACTCCAAGCTGGTATAGCTTGACCACTATCATCATCATCATTATTATCATCATCACCATCATCTCGCGTCTTTTCTCGTATCAAGGATGTAATACATTCGAGGATCAAAAGAGCAAGATCTGTACAGTTCTGATAACTATTTTCTTTCAAGATGTTCTTCTTGATATGACTGGAAAATGATGACAACCATAGCTTTTCCTGCGCATGTTAGAGAGTAAACAAGCAAGATTTTACTATCTCATTGACTCCGACGAAGGACTAACGTCCGAAACGTCAGTTCCTATTTTCAATACGGTGTAAAACTTATCAATCTACGATAACTATCTCATACAGCATGTCAACAAAATCGCATTGCTAGGAAMCTCGAGCATAACTTACCTCTTCTGTTCCTCCAATATTGCATCTGTCGTACGCTTTCATCAGGAAAGAATCCATCTCCACACAACACCATTTTATTTTAACACTAAAATTCTAAATTTGGCGCAAAATCTCTTAGAATGGGTAAACCCGCTGTAAACAAGGCTTGCAGGTTCAGTGTGTAAAGGGGGATTCCGCTGACCTAATGGTTTTGTTTGCGTATTGACGCATGCGCAGTAAGTTACACAGTACAATGTCAAAACCACAGGCCGGTCMTGACGGTTTACAGAATTTAACCGATTTTGAACTGTGTTTATAGAATGGGATTTCAACTTAATGATTCGATCTTTAGGGAATTTAGTAGTGCGAAGACTCGTTCACAAGATGGCCGARGCCAAGAAGACTCGTAAAATTTCGTTTCGATGTGCGACGTTCAACATTCTCGCGCCTTGTTACAACAGACTCAAGTAAGAAATATACGTTTTCGCTTTCTTTATTCCGGGCTTTATTGATCTTGTAAAATAGTTGTGAAGTTTGTGTTTTTAAAATATGAAATTGATAACTGGTTGCTTCTRATTTTTCAAAATGTTCTTTCTAGACGTTTCGGTCTAGTGAGTCTTTTCTTTCCTTTTGTTATTTCTATTTCTACCTACAGCCTGTACTGGCTGTGTTGTATGTCTTGTTAAAGAGCGTTTATTTAGCTTGTTTTGGCTGCTGTTATTTGTACAACATTGACACAGGTAGAAATACAAATAAGATTAAATGCATTTTTAATATGCTTGAGTTTAACAATTATTTGTTTAACAATTATTTATTTTAAATGTTCCTGGATTTTTATTTGAGTAGCTGAGTCACTGATTTTTTCTAAAGTTTTAAGGGGCTGTTTATATGGAGCGAGCCAGCCTGGTAAGCAGGCTAGCCCGCTTGGCCGAGATGAATTTTGGATTGCGTTTATATGGGAAAATTCAGCCCGCTTACCGGGATGAAATCAGTCATGTGATCATCCAGCCTCATTAGCATACGAACTCGTCCCGCGAAAACATAAARAAAAACATGGCRGCATGCGCAGTAGGATCAAATCCAGCCYGCTTACCGGGCTGGCTCGTTTATATGGGAATTTTTCCATCCCGCTTGCCGAGATCTCAGCACCACCCAACCGAGATCTCGGTAAGCGGGCCAGTCCGTCTCCCCATATAAACACGAAGCATTTTTTACAACGAAAAGAGGCCGAGCCGAGATCTCGGTCAAGCAGGCTAGCCCGCTTACCAGGCTAGCTCGCCTCCATATAAACAGCCCYTAAGTGTACAATGAACATATATACATCCATAGTGTACTGATAGATGTGTTGATCATCACAGTGAATGAGCGATCTAAGCGAACGCTGTAAAGAAAGACTTGAAAAAATGATTTCAAGCTTCAACAGGAATCGAACCCATGACCTCCGCAATGCTGGCTTGATGCTCTACCAACTGAGCTATGAAGCCAATCCTGTTGGTGAGCGGTCATTTTGTTGGGTTCATCAAGCCGCTAAATGTAATAAGTGTGAATATTGAATGGATAGAACTGTGGTGAAATAATGATAGATGTGTTGATCATCACAGTGAATGAGCGATCTAAGCGAACGCTGTAAAGAAAGACTTGAAAACATGATTTCAAGCTTCAACTGAAATCAAACCCATGACCTCCGCCATGCCGGTGCGATGCTCTWCCAACTGAGCTATGAAGCCAATCCTGTTGGTGAGCGGTCATTTTGTTAGGTTCATACATAGTGCACCCAGGCCATCATAAACAGATTGGGGAATCAGATTGCATTTATCTTACAATGTCATGTTGCTTTTTGCACCCAGCCAATCTGGTTTCAGATTTGGAATCGCTGCACCAGATTCTCAAAAAGGGTAGGGAGATTTGATCACAGAAGAGCAAGGATTGATTGGCAAAACCCAGGGCTAATTAACTATATATTGCAGAGGTTTACGAAAGACATCTTTTTTTTTTCATTTAACAGAGGATGGTGGAGAACATGGGAGAGTTCTCAGCCCAATCTTTACATGAAACGATATCAGGCAATCGTGGAATTAATAGCAGAACAACCCAATCTTGATGCGATATGCCTGCAGGAGTTTTGGTTTAATGATGATGCTATGGATTTCTTTGAAAGAAAACTGGGGGAAAAGTAAGCTTCAAGACAACCTGAAAACTTCAAAACATGCCCGCTTGTTTTGAYCTATACAGTGACATAAACACGTTAGGAGCTGTAGGGCACATGACAAGCAAGCTAAGCCTAAGAACATGAAGAATAGCTGAGTCTTTCTCTTGCTTTTCAAGCTCTCTTCAGATCCCAGAGTGTTTATATCACAGTACAAGGACATACAATGATATGAACACTCAAAAGATATGATTTTTTTGGTTCCCATATCAGAAATGAACAAGTTTTGCATTTTTGAACTCCTCATGTGCAGTTCTTTCAAATGCACTAGTTAGAATTTTCCATTGAGGAGTATTTCGATTTTCCACTAAAATTGATGGCGTCATTGCCCCGCCAAAAATGTTGAAATTCAAAAAAGTAAAACAACAGAGTTGTGAGATGTTAAACTCTACAATGTTACAAAGTTCCAAGAAATTTTAATGAAATACAAAAAGGTTTTGCCAAAATGAGACATTTTTTAGCCCTTCTAGCCCGACGTGTAGAAGTGCATTTAAAAGTGAGTCTTTCACATGACTGACAGAACAGTCAAACAAATTGAAACAAAATWAAAAAAATTCTGATTTTGTCATTTGAATTTTACATTCTTTTAATGTAGATATAGAATTATCAAGCTAAAAAGACAAGGAGAGAAAACAGATGGACTTGCAATATTGATAGATCGTTCAGCAAGGTAACTAAAACAATATACATGTACTGATTGAAGCTGTAGGCCATGTTGGATGCAACAAAAAAKACATTAAATATACTGGTGCATTTACAGCAATATTGTAAGGTTTTTTTATCTTTTTTGAGCTATATTTATTTATTCATTTATTTTTGATATTTTGCCTGCAGGCTTGTGCTTCACAATAGGAAGCTTTTCCAATTTCCAACCCCCTTAAAAGATGAGCCATAATGATACCCTTCCCACAATCCATTAAGAAAGCATCATTTAGTAAAGGCTGTTTCTTTATGAATATGTACATCCTCAGTGATTCTTTTGTGTACCTTCAATGCAGGGCAAGTTACAGTACATTGTACAATCAAACCCAGGTCGCATTGGTGAGAGGCGAGCACTCTCACTACTGCATGTACGCCATCTATGCTTCCACTATGCTTAAATTATACACCTGGGCACCTACCTAACTTGCTTTATACCAAGAAGCATTTTAGTTTATTCCTTTTTTTTTTATTGCTTTTATTGTCTGTTTGTTTTTGTTTGTTCATATTAATATTTTAATCTATTTTTTCCAGAATCATAGCTACCCAGTCATTGAGGTTTAATGACTACGGCTACAGAGTTGCTCTGCTCTTGCATTTACACCTTCCTGACAGTGATAAAGAGGTACAGTACGTATTATCCATACTGCATTAAATTATTTTTGAAAACGAATCATGCTTTACTACAAAGTTCCTGTATAACACAGTAATTATAACAAATATGAAATGATTTAATCATTATTTTCTTAAACCATAATAATTATCACAAGAATATTCAAGGGGGTTGGCAGAGCACTGACCAGAAGTGTTGAAGTTTGCTAGGCATCTTAATATTTCTTTGATGTTCTTATTTTTTATTTTTTATTACTTAAACTTATTTGTTTGTTTGTTTGTTTATTTTATTCCTTTATTTATTCTTTTCTTTACAGGTTATTCTTGCCACCACACATTTATCATATTGTCATAACCTTTTTGACCAATATATAAGAATGGTAGGTATTTTGTATTTAAGTAATCTTCATGTCATTAAATCCAGGAGTGAATATGGAAAAAAAAGGAATGAGAATGCAATCTCCCCAATGAAATAAAACATGCTGACTCTAAATCTTCATTGTCAGTCTATTAACTTAAAGCTCTCCGATTTATCAGGAATGAATATAACTATTGAGTACACTGTTCTATTGTAAAAAGCATTGAGTGATGCATTCCAAAGAACTCTTTATTGTCATCATCATCATCATCCCCACCACCTTTATTGTCATCATCATCATCATCATCATTTACTACAGTAGTTAGTACATTATGAAACACAAGCATGCTATTTTTCTTTTTGATTCATCCCACATATAAGATATTTTTGCCTAGCCTAAAGGTTGCACAATTAGATATTGAATAACAATAATACATTTTTTCAGTCCCAAGCACAAAAAGTGGTCAATGGGATAGACAGTTACATTCAAAAGTAGGTATTTTGAGATTAGGAAATCCAAATTGTTATTATTACTTGATCATTTTTAACATACTAGTTGCATAACGTGTGTGTAGATTAAAGGGAAGGTTATTTACTGGCTACAGATTTACAGAAGGTTACAGATTTCCAGCAGTCAGGGTTTTGTGTGCACAAAAGAGTATCATGGGAGGGAAGTTTTGGCACTAACAAAACCCCACTGTTTTTACCTGAAAATAAAATATAAATTGTTGAAATGATTTTAATTTCTCTAATAATTTTAGAAATGAAATCAGTTCCATACCAGTAATCTTGACTGGTGATTTCAACAGCCCTGAAGGGAATCCAGTGTATGTATATGTCAGTGAGAATGGCTATGAATCATCCTTTAAAAATGTGCATGGCAAGGAAGCTGTTGTCACTCACAAGGACCATACAGGACAACAACTGGCTGTAGATTATATATTTTATAAGTAAGTAATGCTGTAATACCCATTAATAGATCAACTCTGACACCTTTAACCTGTATTCAAGACATGTGGTGCCATGTACCCCAGTGAATCCTACAGACTGAGTTAGTTACTCAGGACAACTTCCACTAAAATTTTTGCAATCACAAAATCAGATGTTAGTGGAAATTTTCTCTTGTTTAACTCTAGATATAAAACAAATTGAATTTTAAAAAATATATTTTTTACCCTATGGTATAATTTGAAAAAAATTGAGAATTGTTTTTGAAATATGATCTCTAAAAAWATCTTCTTGGAATGTAAGAGAACAACACTTTCAAACACATTGGCTCTAATGAGGTTTGCCGACAGATGGGGTGTACCCACAGATAAGGTGTGGCCACAGATGAGGTGTGCCCACAGATGGGGTGTACCCACAGATAAGGTGTGACCACAGCGGATGAGGTTTGCCCACAGATGAGTTTTACCCAAAGATAATGTGTGGCCACAGATTGGGTGTACCAACAACTGAGGTTCACCATGAATTACATTATGCCACCCATCACTTCACATCAAAATGTCTTAGATGTTTTGACAGGCTTCTTGATAAATATTTCCTTCAAATTATAAGTTTGAACCTGTCTGAACCAGCAACTATACATGTAATATCTCTGATGTAAACTATAGCTAACATTACATGACTTTGACAATATTTTTGCTTCATTTTAGAAATTCTGATGCATATAAAATTGAACCTAAATCATCTTTATTATTACCAGAAGAATATAATGATGTGGTAAGTTAGTAAACTTGAAAATAAACTAAGGTAGCACAGAAAAGATTGCATATTATTTTAGTAGCAAGAAGATGTGAATATAAATACTTATAATAAATACTGTTATTTCCAGTTGTGTGTGCCGCTTGCTGAATTTCACTGGGTTGAGAAATATTTGCAGTCATCAAATCCCACACCACAGAACATTCTTTTTGGCACGTGAACTTGTTAGAGTGTTTTAACTCGTTTTGATTACAGTTGAAACCCAGTTATAAATTTTTCATAGTTTTGTTTTCTAAAATGATATTTAGTGACAGTGGAAGAACCTTACAAGCCTGGAAAAGCACTTACAGTCTGTAATGTGGTCATATTATAATTTAGGAGAGATACAGTATCATTGATGAGATTGTAAAAAAATGTATGTAATGTGGTCACATGTTATTTTCAAGGCTCTGTTTATTCCACTTTAACTTGGTTACACATAATCTTAACAAGTTCACATGTCACCTCCACCAAGTTCATGTGCCGAAAAGAAAATACTTGTTACCTGTTGAAATAATGTTTTGTTTGGGACATCTGAATTGATGACTTTGAAACTTTCTCAACCCAGTGAAATTTGGTGATCAGCACACTCAGCTGGAAATAGCACTACGTTTGAAGCTACAGTAACAATACAAAGAAGCTCATAGCTTTATGGAAGAAGAAGTGAATATTTTTCTTTTATAGCAAGTACAATATTAATTGTTTGTTTGTTCAGCTCACTAGCATCCTCTCACCCATTCCATAACTTTAATGGATGTATTGTACCCTTGCATTCCTATATGTATGCATATTTTGATAACAGCTTTATCCTAAAAGGATCATATGATCCTTTGTCATGTTGCACCCCTTAAAAAAATTCATTTGTAAATGAGTGAGAGTGACAAATGGACAGGTTCAAGTAATATTGCATATACTGTATTCTGATCATACTTCACTGAACCTGTAAAATAATAAGTGAAAGTGAACCAATGGAATYTTATTGTCATGAGGTTAATTAAAAATTATTGTTTGTTTTTTCTCTTTTTTCTATCAAATTGAGCTGCATAGAATTGCTGTAAGGGCTAATATCTTGTGCTAGTAGGTTAATAATGTGTGTAAATTATTCTTTAACAGGAGTGGCCTGAGGAGTTCCAGATATCTGATCACCGAATGATAGTAACAGAATTTGAACTTGAAGCAGGAGACTAGATGGGCGATAAAGAAATTTAACCTTTACTGGATATAATTATATAAAAAATACACTATATTTCTATTAGTTTGAATTTAATTACATCTCTATTCTTGGGGTGCAACCACATGTCTGACTCAAAATCTCTTGAGATATTAAAGGGGCACTAGGATGAAAATCAATAAAAATTGGAAATGACTTGAAACTTGTTTAAACTTATCTATATGGCCCAGATAGTAGCCAAGCAACATGTTTCCTTCACAATCAAAAGTGGCGAGAAAAATTATCAATTTTATTCAGCATCTAAATTGTGAGTAAATGACATCATTTACTTAACCCTATTGTTCTTTTCACTTTTAACCCAAAATATCTCAACAGCGAGTGGCTCCCAGGCTAAAATTTTCACTAATCATGTTTACATAGTCATAACTGAGTCGTATTATCCTCAAATATTTCAATTATTCGGACTTTCAAAAATCGGGGTGTTTTCATCCAAGTGCCCCTTTAATGATAAYGAAACAGCCAGCATGTTGGTTGATCTAGCAAGAGATGAGGAATGCTTTGTTATGAACTGACATGGGGGCTATGAGGTAATATGCGCCCTATGAGGTAATATCCATCATTCTTTACATACAGTACAGTATGAAGTACATTTTTTGAGGTTATGATTTTAGTGTGTAAAAAGAGGAGGTTGATTTATTTATCAAAACAAACATTATTTACGAGAATATTCCCCTACTGCTTTTTATGTTTGTCTTTAGTTAAGTTCAGTATACAGTTACTGTATGTTTGACTCTTTTCTATGATACATTTTTATTCCAGCTATAAGCATGATACACTTATTTCAATAACGTTTGTCRCCTGAAAAGCTACAAAGCTGAGACCAACAAGGATTATGGGTAGTTACATTTTACATGTTTCAACCGCTTTAATAACTGTTGATGGATTTTAGATCTTTTACCAGTTACAGTGTCACCACTTCTGAGCATCCTCAAGCTGCAAATTTTATCAAAAGCTTGACTTGCTTGATATTAAAAGTTTCCCATGATGCTCGGTGATCTCAGCTTTCTAGGTTATTTAGTGACTAACTTTATTGAAATAAGTGTATGTAGATTGTGATATAGTTATTTTTATGATGTTTATTGCAATAAATTGATTATAATCTATATTCTTAGTCGTACTTTATAATATATAACACATACTCATGCTGAACGTAGTGTAAACATATAGATGTTGTTTTTCTGGTTAGTAGAGTCTTTATAGATCCCTATTTCTCTCGACTGAAGTCAGAGATAAGAGGGAGGTTTTTTATTGGGCTTTTTTCCGTACTTTTTTTTACCTCTATACCTTGGGCATAACGTTTTCCTATTTCAGACCACTTGTCATTCTCTTGAGAATGAGATTATGACTTTAAACACCATTAACAACAACACAGGAGCAAGGTATGTTCCAATTTTTTAATTACATATTTTTCGTCCCATACATTTACTGTTAATGCTTTCACACGCACCACAACTCGTTGCTTGGGATACCTGTGTGTTAAGTTCATTGAGAAACGCTTGACTTATATGGTAAGTTAGGCCGATTTTTCCTCAAGATTCCATCGTTTTTTTGAAAAAAGTTTTTTTTATTTTTTGTCGTATATTTATTTTCTTGACTGTTTTGAAAAGTGTTTCCCATTCCGTCATAAAACTACAGAGCTTGTTGATTGCCCTTAGGGAGTGGCCGTAAAGTAAATGAAACGAGATTGAAAAAATGATGATCCAACCTCATTTTAGAAGCAAAATTGCACATCCCCCACCCACTGAAAAAAGGATCCACTGTTGATATTGTAATGATTTCTGTTCCTTGGTGGTTGCGAAATATGGCTTTATTTTGAGTATATCAATTCGGGCTACAAATGTGTATCATACAGTCTGATAGATGGATATAGGGTTTCAGTCAATGCTATGGTATCATATGACATGTAGCATGACAGATATGGCTTCCGGATTCCGTTCAGTCAGAATCCCAAAAGAATTTTCATGGGTGCACACGTCTTCCGCTCCTTGTAACTTTGACTGTTTCGGCTTCATCTTTCTCTCCGTCTTCATCTTCTTTCTCACTATCAGTCACTCCAATTTCATGAGTAACAATGACATAACTTTCTTCGTCGCTATATAAATCTTCAGTATCCTCATCAGTGTCCTCGCATGAAGTATCAACTTCTTCATGCTTTTCGTCCGTGTCGCACATGTAGTAGCAATAATTAGAAGCTGCATGGAAAGTATTTCAGATCGGGAAGAGCAGTTTCATCAGGTCTGGGTTTTGTAACACGTTTGGAGGGTTTCGTTTAACCTGCGATACTTGACAGAGTAGTCGCATAGGAGATAAGGTATTCTTCGAGGTACGATTTTCGAGTTACACATTTTTCGAGTTACGCGAGGGACACACCCATGTTTTGGGGGACACGCCCATTTCGACATCTGTGCGTAACTCGATGACAAACAGCGTTGAAATCAGAATCGAGTTACGTAACTCGAATCCAACAGACGGAACCTTATTTTCCGAGTTACGCGCTATTTCCGTAACTAGATTCTAAAAGTGAACAAATATTTTTTCGAGTTAATTTGAAAGAGAATAATTTTCTTCTCAATAAATGAACGGAATTAAAATTAAGATTAAAATT
>NW_022261344.1:25033-46983 GCF_009602425.1 Actinia tenebrosa
CGTCAGTCCAGCTCGTTCCGCTGGCAAAACTAAGCAAGAATGAGTGTATTTACTCGAGGCGCTTTTATAGCCAATCCGTGGCGTTATTCACGTGCACATAAATATGCAGTAGTGCTAATGATCGATTATTTTGAGTTATTTCATTTTCGCATATCATTAGGAGTATTTAGAATAGCAGTCAACTTTACGCAATGATTTCTTCAATAAAATAATAAACGACAAAAGAAGAAATTGAAAAAATACTAAAGAACGAAAAGAATACCAATTCCGATGGAATCTTGAGGAAAAATCAGCCTAACTTACCATATAAATCAAGTGTTTCTCAATGAACTCTTTTAACTAGGCTTTAAACCATAAACGCCGTCTCGGTCAACAACTCGAAGATTTGCTCTAAAAAACAACCAGTGATATACAAACCCGAATAAAGACAAGCTGATTGATATTTCTAAGGGAATTCGTAGGAAAAGCTGGCTTATTTGAGTGAGCAAATAAATATTTTATGAGTGAAATACTGACATAACTTCTTTCATCGGGTTTATTTACGGCGGGCAAGTTTGGGCAAGTTCATATTGTCGGGTCGTGGCAAGCTAGGTTGATAAATAGCGTGACATGCATAACGCAACACTGTTTACGGCTTGACTGATATCAATCTCGGTCAAACCAGAAGCTAAACTCGAAGCTTTGACGTGCAGAATAATATAAGTAAAGCAATTTGTAGAAAAGCTCGTCTTATGTCGGCGAGTAAGCCAAAACTTTCTGAGTGAAATAAACTCACTATGTTCTGAGCCAATTTAGTCTTGTTTCGATTTCATCCCATAAACAGATTTTTTTGATTTTTCCATTAAAGTTAAGTATTACAAAGTATTTTCAAAAAATGAAATAAAAAGGGGATATCCGACTGCATTTTAGAGCTATGAGAATTACAGACGTTAATTTTCAAGATTTTGCTTATCAAAACATTTGAATGACGTCGTAACAAGGCAACCCAGTATACCCTCTGAGAGCGTCTTGTTAAAGAATATAATCAATAATGCAGAAATCGAGAACATTAGAACGGTTAGCGAAAAACAAATAACCATTTAAACATATTTCTAAACCAATTTATGTCGCTTATTTGGCCATGTACATGGTTCTTGAAATAAATATATTTTATAATCGTCTGTCAAAACGAGTCTCTGTCAGGTCAAAGGTTAGATGGAACCAAACTAATTCAGAGCGAATTTTGGACAATCTTATTCTCGCTCTCTTCGCAAAACTATTACGTCAATTTGACTGTATTTTTCATATAATGTGCTTGGATTATCCTAGATTCTAACAGTGTATTTTATTTTAAGATTTTTTAAATGTTTAGCCTATTACGGCCGAAAATCAAACAGTGCTATTTTTAGTTTTTGGCCTTTTTCTCCTCATCCTCAGGTACGATTGTTCTGAAAGTTTCAGAATCTTATTATCTAGTACTATTGCAGCCTGTGTATAAATTTGGATGGAAAGTCTTGGGCAGAAAAAAAGGTATGACGCCGCTTGAAAATTCGATCCAAAATTTGAAGCATATGAAACATCGCGCTTTAGAAATATTACCATTGAATGGATTGCCTTGAAGTTTTCACATATCTATTTCCAAGTACTGCGGATGAGTCTTGCGAAAAATTAGCATTAAATCTTAAAAACTCATTGAATAAATGTTTTTTTACTAATTGTGGTCGTAAACCTCGAAAATGAGAGTTTTGCTAAAAATCACATTTTCGCCGTTTTCTTCAAAACGGCTCCAAGTTTTTTCTTCAAACTTCCTACATCGATAGGCCAGAGCTTTATCTAGATTTTAGTGAAAAATTCTTACAGCTCGTCCTATCCAAATTTTGGAGAAAACAATTTTTAAAGTGAGGTGTACCTAAAGAACTCACCCCGCTAGAAATAATTAATTCAATATCGGTCAACAACAACGCTTCCCTGCTAGCAGAGCCTATTTTCCTTTTGTTTTGGTTGAGAGAGATTTTCGGCCGTAATACCCTACACAATTAAAAAATCTTAAAATAAAATACACTGTTAGAATCTAGGATAATCCACGCACATTATATGAAAAACATAGTTAAATTGACGTAATAGTTTTGCGAAGGGAGCGAGAATAAAATTGTCCAAAATTCGCTCTAAATTAGTTTGGTTCCACCTTAAGATGGAGAGTATATTAAAACTTAAAAAGATATAACTAGCTAAAAACTAGTGTGAGCTTCGTCGGTGTTTCTAATGAAACAGTAATGATGAAAAGGTAAATTATACACCGTGAAAAGATGAAAAAACTTACTGACGTTTCGGACGCTAGTCCTTCGTCGGAGTAAAAGAGAAAGAAGTGGTAGAAAGGAGTGTATATATGATAGAATAAGACATTAAAACTTAGTGACGTCAGTAATACAACGTTGTTTCTCTGTCTACAAAACCGCATCAGTAGTGTTCGGAAGTTCAGAAATATAGACCTAAAATGTTCCAAAGTACCCCCTACCCCCAAATAGCGGTACATAACAAAAATTAGATGTTAAACGAGCTCCAGCATACCCGCTTATTGGGCAACTGGGGGAAAGTTTAGTTGAAAAGTGAAATTATTCGCGAATGAGGTTAGCAAAATATCCCTTGATTCACTTCCATACACTTCCTTAGACCGCTGAGGGCCCAGTTGTTCAAAGCCCGATTAGTGCTAATCCTGGGTTAACTCTTATTATAATAAGACCTATAGAGTTAATCCTGGATTAGCGCTAATCCAGCTTTGAACAACCCGGCCCTGGTTTCACTGAAATCGAGGATTTGGCAAGGCTACTCGTCTGAGAGTTAAATCACAAGCATAAACTCATTACCAAATTACCACATTGAGTAGCCCGAAAGAGAAAGATGCTACCTCTGTGTAATCAAACTCTCCTGATTCCTAGAAGTGGGCGCGTCAGTTCTTAGAATTCAGTATTTTCGTTGTAATGGTTATTCACTTATTTCGATCAACGTTGTCGGTCCGAGATCAGAAACAAGCCGGGCGATCTGAGAGTAAACGGGATTTTTGTTATGTTTTCTGCTTAAAATACGAAACATCAAAATTTCTAGTTCAAACCTCATGCTTCATATTCCAATCTAAAAGGAAACTACATTATTCGGATGTGTATACTATACTTACTGTTCTGCAGCAAACAGGCAAATGCGGCAAAGACCAAAGCAAAATTAAACATGCTGAGTCTTGTGAGGCAATCGGACTGAAAATGAATAGCTAAGTTTGTAGTGTTTGAACCAAAAGTAGTAGTGTATATAGGTCGATTCTAGCGCATCAAACCAAACTGACTGTAAGCTTAAGCTACGCGCTTAGTCACACCCAGACTTGTTCTCAGAATTTCTTTTTTGGCATCTGTTTGACAACTTTTTGACAAGTTTTCAATCGTCCTCTTTACCGCTAACAAATTAGGTTTCGTTGCTTCACCCTAATGTTTATTATCGTCACATCGATGTAGAAACTTCGCCAATTAAATCAACAACAGAGTGAATCGCTGTTGTCTTATTGGTCAGTGGTAAAGAGCACAATTAAACTTATCTAACATTTGTCAAACAGATGCCAAAAAAGGACTAAAAAACTTTTTGGAATTGTTCACGGTACGTACTTAGCTCACAGGTAGCCCAAGCTTGGTTTCTGTGGTGTCCTGTTATAAGGAAATGTATGGAGATTCATCACAAATATCAATAAAATCATTGAAACGTGAAATTTTACCCGATCATTGAGAAATAGCACTTCTTTCGCTCTGTGTGGTTATTTTTCGAATTTAGCCCGTTTTAAGATTTTTTTCCCCACCAGTAAGAAATTTCAAACTGCTTCCGCCCCGTGCATTCCTAAAGCCACGGGAAAATCTTGACTTTTATTAGTGCTTTAAAAATAATTAAATTGTTTTCGAAACTAATCAAATACAAAATAAATATAAAGTATAAAAACAAAATGTTATCATAGGGTGAAATTATATTCACCAATGACTTATGAGTGAACGCTAGTGACGACATTCAACCCGTGAAGTAAAAAAGTCTTAAACCACTAAGAATGGAACATTGCATGTGAGTCAGAATATTAAAATACAAAATATGCCACATTTTTCTCCATAGAATTTGTGGCATTAGTATGGCATTTACATGTTAGACTATATTATTTCATCTATATTATTAAGTAGAGTGAAGGTGTTTAACCTTTGAAATAGGACGAATTTACAAAGGCATGAACCAAACAAAGTTGCTTTTGTTCTCAATATTCTGTTCCAACAACAGTCCACTATTTTGTGCAAAATAGCTAGAATTAGACAATAATTTTTTGCTTTTGTTTCAAAGAGTTTTGGCGCTCACTCTATATCACACCACTTTGTGTTTATGCGCTATTTTTTAAGACTTTTTCCTTACCTTCTCGCCAAGATATCCGACTGAACCGGTGAAAGGAAGACAAGACTTGATAACTTGTTGTCAACGTTGTTGAAATCACGTGATATCGATGCCGTTTTTCATTGGAGATCATGACTCCGTACGTTGTTTTAAAAAGGCCCGGAGGGGGGGTTAGAGTGCATTCAGTCAAACTGTTGAATAGTGTACGTCACCTAAATTAGATAGGTAAATTACTATTTTAGCTGACGTCACCTAAATTTGAAACTGTGAGTAAACAGCTACTGAGACCAGGGGGAGAAACAATGATACAAATGAATGTCTGTTCACTCATTCTTTTGTAAGACAACCCCCCGGATTAGCATGACCGTTAATTGTCGCGCTTTTACTATTTGAGGTGTCGTCAACTAAATAGTTATCTAAGTTAGATACATTTATCTAACTATTCAACAGTTTGACTAAATGCACTCTACTCTTGGCCGTTTAGGGTAGGGATGTGTCGCTGAGCCCACTGAACCCTGACCCTGTTCCAGAGTAAAATCGCTGAAATTCATACCCTGTTCCAGAGCAAGATCGTTGAAAATCACAACATATTCCGGTATTACGAAAATGGATACCCTGTTCCAGAGAGGAGAGAGCGTGATTTCATATACCCTGTCCCAGAGCGAGCGCGATTTTATATACCCTGTTCCAGAATAGAATCGTTGAAAACCATACCCTGTTTGGCGGCACGTACCCGTATGGCGAATTTAGGGGTGTACCCCCACCCCCCTCCCCCCCCCCGATAAAAAGGTTTAAACCTGCAATTTAATGCTGATTCCAAATATGAAAAGAAAAAGGGGGTGTCCCAAGCTTGTTACCGAGATAATAAGCATTTAATGGTTGTCTACAAGGGAGATTGGAGCAAAAATTGCGCCACAGGTCGCCACAGTAATCAGAAGAAAAAATTAAGATTTATAAGATAATAGTTCTTTGCAGACTCTTTAGCACGAATGATGGCTAGTGTATTATGATCCTACAATAATACGTGGATATTTTTGAGAAAACGACAAAGAAACACATCGATTTGACATATGCTGTCCTTTCAGTAAATCCCTATAACATTATAAAAATCTATTTTTTCATGTGTTTGAAAAATCATCTTTTTCTAAAAAACTGATATAACCTAGATTTTTAAGCCCATAAAAAGTATAGTCCCGTGCAAAATTTGAGGGTTTTGCCCTCTTGAAGTTCAAAACGTGTATGGTAATTCAATAAAATCGGTCAGCCTCCACTACTACTTTTGTAAAAAATAAACAATTGGAATGGCAATAAGAACAAATTGTATAGTAAAATAACAATTATGATGATAAGTTATTTTAATAACAATCTAGTTTATAATGACAAAATTAAAATTGGCTAAAATAATAATTAATTATTCAAAATATTAACTTTTATCTAAATCGGTACACCACAGGCCATAATATGCGCGGGCTCAAAAATATTCCAAAATGGCGGACGACGAAGATGTTTTGAGGCTTGAAGAAAAGATTGCCCAGAAAACACGGGAATTAGAAATTTTAAAAAATGCCTTGAGAGAAAAAGTAAGTCATTGGTCCTTAAATATTGTGACAACATCAGAAATCTTTGCTTTATTTTTAATTTCTTTCATTTTTTTTTTGAGGAGAAGCGTAAAGGCCTTGACCAAGAACGGTTGAAAGACTCTACATACGTCAAAGATAGTCTTCCAAAAAGCGATATTGCACGTTATAGTAGGCAGCTTATCTTACCAGAGATAGGTGTGCAAGGTAAGAAAGCGAGAAATTTGGTATATCAAGAAATATGAAAATTGTGTTTTAAAGTTAATAATTATTTTTGTTTAATTTGTTTAATGTTTAATAATTAGTTTGTGTTGTTAAATTGTCGATAATATCATTTTTAAAGAGTAATGACATTAATAATGTTGCATCTGTTTGCATCTGCACGAATATGGCTGCCATTTTTTTGTCTTTTTAACTCTTGGGAATAGAAAGCTTGCAACCTATCAAGTATCATCAACATCACATTATGGTTGCCATATTTTTTCATATTTTCAGGTCAAAAAAAGCTAAAGAATGCATCTGTACTGATAGTTGGTACCGGGGGACTTGGATGTCCTGCTGCATTGTATCTTGCTGCAGCCGGAGTAGGTAGGATTATATAATGAAGTATTCACAGGAGAATGACTAGAATATTGCACATGGTGGCCAGTGTTTTACCAGCATTTGGAACAGATATTGATATATTCAAAAGGCTTTTATCAACTTATAAAAAGCTAAGGATTAGACTACTTAAGATACTTATTATTATGCAGGCTACTTGTCCGATCATGTGACATGTACTACTTATCCATTCATTAGACATCTACTTCTCAATCACTGTCCACGGTTTCTAGTTGAACTGGCTCATTTACACGACTTTAAGTTGTGAAAGGCTCATTGGCCCTCTTGTTGTCTTGCTTCATATAAGGCTCGTAATTTACCTATTACGCATGTTCTTATACAATTTCGGGGCCCATCCCACACGGCTTACCGCCTCATCTCTCATGTACTTCTCAACCAATGATGTGGCATGTACTACTTACCCAATCATGTGACATATCCATTATCCAACTTTTTGACATCTACCAACCAATGACATGGCATAGTCTTTCAATCTTGTGACATGAACTAGTCAAGCAGTCATGTATTCAATCACATGGTATATACTACTTTTCTAATCATGTGACATGCACTGGTCACCCAATCATGTTGAACATACTACTTAATTCAGTCAGCACATAGCACTGTGGTATCTATTCCTTGTTCAATCATGTGGCACATACTACTTAATTATTCAATCTGCATGTAGTATTTATAAAATCCAATCGTGTGGTGTATAATGCTTGTCCAATTGTGTGGCACATACTACTCTATCCAATCAGCACATAGTAAGTTACTTGATCATGACATTACATTAGCTGTTACACACTCAACTTCCTTGTATTCCAGGTTGTATTGGCTTGGTTGATTATGATGATGTTGATCTTAGTAACCTGCATCGACAAGTTCTTCATTCAGAAGAAAGAGTCAACACTCCAAAGGTTTTGTCTGGGAAGCAAGCGTTGAATAAGTGAGTACTATATCTATTGGTGAAAATTGATCTACTCAGGTTATAGAAATCATAGGGATCCACTGGGTAAAACTGTAAAGCATACTTACTGTAGAGCTTTCAACTCATAATTCATCATATTTCGATCATAATTCATTGAATTATGATCATAATATGATGAATTATGAGTTGAAAGCTCTACAGTAAGGATGCTTTACAGTTTTACCATAGTTATAGAGTACAAACACTAAATGTGTGCCATTAGTTATCACTAATTAAACAAAAGAAAACAATAGAATTAGCATAAAATAACACTATTTAGTGATATTTATGTTGCACACTTTTAGTGGTAGCATTTTACTTGGTCCATCTAAATTTTAATTCAAAATAATAAGTGAGTATCTGTTTGTATTACGATTCTTTTTTGTTTGTTCGTTTGATTGAAAACTTAATGGATTTTGAGTTACCAATGCAGGTTTATATTGCCTCTGGCCAATAACTGGAAATATTTTTTTCCGCCTAAACCTGTATTTGGTGGCTTAAAATCGCAATATCTCATAAGAACTGTGCTAAAGTGACTGAAAACAATGACTATAACATTGGAACAAGTATATAAATCTTTTAATCATTTTTATTTTTTAACTTTTAACTGTTCCTAACTGCTTCTCATGTTATATATTTTTCTGTTTTTTTTCCAGCCTTAACTCAAAAGCAACTGTAAATACCTACGATATCCAGCTAGGCAGCTCAAATGCACTGGAAATTATCTCTAAATATGATGTTGTTGTTGATGCTTCAGACAATGTTGCAACAAGGTATTCTTTGAATAAATATACTTAATATAATGCACACTCCCTGGCATCATGGAGTAGCTTTAAAGAAACAAGAAACGACCAGAGTAAAGAATCTTTTTTAAAGAAGTTGCTCTTGATTTATTGTTTTGCAGGTATCTTCTTAATGATGCTTGTGTAATTTGTAAGAAACCTCTTGTTTCTGGTAGTGCTTTGAGATTTGAAGGACAGGTTAGTCTGACAGTTAGACATTAGTCATCTTTGGAAGTTCCTAGCTTCGTAAGCAGACATCCCCATGGCCATCATGATTTGATAATTGTAGTATAATGGGTTCCCTGTGGTTCCCCAACAATGTATGGGTTCCCTGTGTTAAATGAGTTTGATGTACATACATGTATGTACATACATTGTCATACATGGACTGTATAGCGGCTGCCGGAGGTGCCTTCACATGCTTTCAGTTTGGGTCTGGGGTAGGGTATCATTTTTTGACATTTTGTCTGGGATAGGGTATCATTTTAGTCCGGGATAGGGTTGACGATTTGGTTGTTTTTGTCTGGCAAATAGGCTACGCTTTCTGCTGACCAAACACAATAAAAATGTTAGTAAATATTGATTGCAATCGATTGTAAAACCGTATTTTCCGTCTTTTAGTCTGGGATAGGGTGCATATTTCTTAGTTTTAGTCTGGGGTAGGGTATGTAAAATCAAAATTTTAGGTCTGGGATAGGGTCAGGGTTTTGAGGTCCTGGTGGCACACCCCTGCCCAAGTTGGGGTGGTAGTACCCCCCCGGACATTTTGACCAGTAGTGCTGAACCAGAAACAAGGCATGACTAAGCTAAAAGTAATTTGGCCAGTCATTACGACCAGCAACTGACAGGATGTTATTTTAAGCTCTGTTGAAGCCAAAAATCCAAATCTCAAATTCAGGTTTTATACTCAGGCTTCCTTTGTGTTTCCTTAGCTAACAGTTTACAACCATGAAGATGGACCATGCTATAGGTGTCTGTTCCCCAACCCTCCCCCTCCAGAGACAGTTGGTAACTGTTCAGATAATGGTGTGCTTGGTGCAGGTGAGTCCCAGTCCTTTCGATAACTGCCTGGGAAAAAACTACAAAACCTATGGATTAAACCTTAGTGCAGTTTTCATATGACTGTGAAAAGTTCACGGCACGAACACGGTCATGACACAGCAAAGGATACGCTAGACAAATCACATTGCACGAGAATTTACTCTCCATCCAATCAAATACCCGGAACACGGCATAAACACAGCGCGGACACGGTCACACCAAGATCACAGCACTTTTAGACCAATCATATTGCGCGTGAAAAAAGTCAGCCAATTAAAATTCTAGAAAGTATCACAGTCACGGCACGTCACGCTTATGGCACTGAGCTTTTCACAGTCATACGAAAACTGCACTATTTTGTCTTGATGCAATGTTTTTCCCTTTACATATTTGCTCTCTGAAATGGGAAAATATTAAATCAAGACAAATAAGGTCTTTAGTTAGGCCTATTATTCTTGTACAATTATGTAGGATTTTGATGATAAAGTGCAAAAAATATATCCGTGAAATATTAGTCAAGTGCACGCACTAAAACCATGAACATTGAATAGTACTAATTAGTACTATTTCATACAGAATGCTTTGTTTTCTATCGTTTAATTATCACTATTTAGTGCTAAAAAWTAGTATTTGTTTCACGGATTTAGTGTGAGCACTCTATTACTTACTTACACTATTTTATGCAAATTCTATTGTTTTCTTTTGTTTAACTAGCACTATTTTGAACAATTTAGTAATTAGTGTTTCACAGATATATTGTTTGCGCAGTAGTATTTTAACTTATCTTACATTTTATATAATATCTTTTTATATATTATATATAGAGAGAGTCACTCTATAAAATTAATATACAATATATAAAATAAATATTATATAAGATGTAAGATAAGTTAAAATACTACATGTACATATTGTAAGCTAATGTTTTGTTGATTACTATGTTTATGTAATTTTTTCTAGTGCCTGGAGTTATAGGAACCCTACAAGCTATTGAGGTGATTAAAATCATTTGTGGACTAAAATGTATCCTTGAATATTCCATTTCACTTCTGACCTCCCCAGGTTCCCTTTTCCTTGCTATGTACTAGGAACATTTCTGTAAATAGTACAGTTTTCATATGACTGTGAAAAATTCACGGTCGTGACATGGCAAGGGATACACCAGAGCAATCACATTGCACAAGAATTTACTTTCCATTCAATCAAATACCCAGAACACGGCATAAACACAGCATGGACACAGTCATATCAAGGTCACAGCAATGCAAGACCAATCACATTGCATGTGAAAAAATCAGCCAATTAAAATTCTAGAAAGCATCACGGTCACGGCACCTCACGCTTAGGGCACTGAGCTTTTCACAGTGATACGAAAACTGCTCTATGCAGATTAAGATAGTGACATTGTTGTGGACATCTCTTGAACAATTATAAAAGCATGTGGGATGACTTCTACACTAATCAAATTGATTGAATACATTGTTAATCTCATTTTTTTACACTCAAACTCTGATACCTCTGATCCTTTAAGCTCAAAAATTGGTAATTGTAATGTTACATTCCCTTAATGAAACAAACAGCATCTTTTGCGCAGAAAATGCTAGTATTTGACGCTTTAGAGGGCAGGTTCCTTCAAGTCAAACTGAGAAACAAGAAGATTTCTTGCTGTGTGTGTGGAGAGGAGCCGACTATAAATGAGTTGATAGACTATGAGGAGTTTTGTGGGGCATCAGCCACTGACAAGGTTAGTGTTGTCAAATCATTGGGGAGAAAGCATAGTCAATCATTTGGGTGTGGTCCAACAAAGGGGCCTTTCCTGGTTTTCTGATCGAAAGCTTTTATTCTTGCAGACAAAGTCATTAGACATCATTAAAAGTACAAGCAGAATCACAGCAAAGGTAAAACTAATATCTGCAGTAGGACGTTTACATGATGGTGTCATTTGATCAAGATTTCATACCATGACACCAATTTTGTTTCTTATTCAGATTTGTATTTCATCATAAGAATAGTAAGACAATTGATTGGGGTTCTGTAAATGGAAGTCAACAGTAGCCATCATTCAAACATCCTATTACTATATACAGCTATTTCGAAAAACCCTTGAAGGGGCAATTGTCAAATTATTGATCAGTGATTGCCGATTGCATGACCGAAAGGCACTGTGGGCATGCATCTAAACTTGAGTAATCAAATACAAACAACATTAAATATTTCAACGACTACATCTGTGTTATTGACAAGAATAAACTATGATAAGAAATACAAGTTATTCCAGCTACACTGTATCCCTGCATCTTGGAATGACTTATCTCCTAGCTGTGTTACTTAATTCTGAACATTTATTTTGAATATAACCTTACCGCTGAACTATTGTTGGATGTGCCGCAGGAATATAAAGACATACTAAAGAGTGATACTCCACATATTCTATTAGATGTAAGAGAACCAGTGGAACTGGAAATCTGCTGCCTACCTAATGCATACAGTATCCTTTGACCATGGCAAAGACGATCTTAAAGACATCTATCCCTCCATCCTGACCCCCTTCCCTGGCCCCTACCACCCTGACCCCCCCTCCCTGGCCCCTACCACCACCTCTGTATCTTTCTTTTTCCACATCCTCCCTCCTATCTTTCCATAGCCYTGTTGATTAATATTTACTTGGACAATCCCCTCCTGTCCTCCGCCTACCATGTTATCCTCTATCACCATACTGTACTGTACCTCAAATCGCCTGTATTCGCAGGGCTGTAACCAGAGGGGAGCACAGGGTGCACGTGCACCCCCCCCCCCCCCCCCCAAAACCATAAGGTCCGCTCATCCATCTCCTTTTTTTTGGTTCTGCAAATAATTGCCTGTGCGCCTCCCTGCAAAATCCATAGTTACGCCACTGAGTTGGTAATGAAAACCAATCAATGGTCCGATTTTATTCGATGTGCACCCTCCCTGTAAAAGTTCTGGTTATGGCCCAGATTTTAAGATCACTTACTCTGACGAAGGACTAACGCCGAAACGTCAGTTTCACAAAGCTTCTTACGATGATCCAATTTATCTACAAGTTCCTACGATTATAAGATGGACTCATTAAAATGAGAAAGGTTGAGGGGAGGGGGTTGCTTAAACAAACTCTTTAACTATCATCTAGATGTGCCTCTTCGTCAGCTGTCTGCAGAAGGCACTTTAGATACGCTACACGAGAAGATATTGAGTGATTCACATGACCAGGATCCTATCCAAGGTAGGCCCAACAAAACAAAATCAAGTATTTGTTTGATTTGAATCCACACTGAACCTGAATAACCCTTTTCATTTTAAAAATCATTTTGATATTCAATTAAATTTATTTTATTAAACAAGTTTTTGCTTTGTTTTTGGTGGGAGAAGGGTTAAGAAAATTAGGGGAGAGGGAGAAAATGGCACGTAAAAATTGTATAGGGAAATATTTAAGTGCAAAAAAGAGAAAGATATTTTATTTAAAAATTGGGGGGAATAAGCCTTTTCATAGTTTAAGAATCGATTCCACTGCGCATGCGATTTTATCCCGAATTTCTCACCTTCTTTTGTTCAATTAAGAACAAAAGAAGGTCTAGACAAAAAAAGGTGAGAAATTCGGGATAAAATCGCATGCGCAGTGGAATCGATTCTTAAACTATGAAARGGCTTATTGATCTAAAGATTAAAATCGGGATAATAATAATTTTTTCCCTTGTTTTTGATGTTTTTTTGTTATTGTTGTTCTCAATAATCATCATATTTTTTTGTTCCTGATTATTTAGTCTTTGTTGTATGCAAACAAGGCAACGATTCTCAGAAAGCTGTCAAAGTATTACAGAAAAGCATTGAGACTCAGACTCCTGAAGAAACAAGCCCTTCAACTAGTATTACTAAAGATTCCAATACTCAACATACAGGACATAAAAAGGTGGATTTAAATCAAAAAATAAAAGTTAAGGATATTAAAGGGGGACTTTTAGCCTGGGCCAAGCAGGTTGATAATGACTTCCCAGTGTACTGAGGCTGGCTGTAATAAGTCTGTGACATCATACACTCAACATCGAACATCGTTCCATACATTTCTTTGTATATAAATCCTTAATTTATTTATTCCTATGAAGCCCATAGGGTGGCTAATGTGCTTATTTCACATTACTTGTGACTATAATTTATATTTTGGGGTGTTTGGGTATTTCTTTCTCCCTTTACTACCGATATTTTGATCATAAACTACAAAGAAATGTATGGAGTGATGTTCGACTCCAAAAAATAATCGTAAAAATATCATACTTTCGTCYTGAATATCGAGAAAACACTTCATACAGTGATTATTGGACCTTTAAAGAGTATTCTTAGGAAGTTTCAGCTGAATCCAAGTTTGAGTGATTTTCGTCAGAGTAGCACTTTAAAACTTTATAGAATAACGTTATGTCAATAATGGATAATGAAACCAATGGAATAGACATCATAGGGAACTCGTAAAGCGTTGAGCCCCAGATGGGAATCAAACCATCTGTATACTAGTCCCATTTTCTAATCACTAAGCTACTGGAGACTCTATGATGGGCATGGGTTATCTGTAGGTTTTGACATACGAATGGCATCAAGCAGTCTGGCTTAACTGCATAGTATTAATACAGACGGTGGTTGGTTTGATTCTCATCTGCGACTCAGATTTTTTTTGAATTCTATGTCTATATTTCCATTAGTTTCATTATTGATTGAAACTTTTTAGTATAATCTTGGACTTCAATATATAGAGTTTCTCGCACTGCGATTAGTCGAGCAACCAGTGATTCTGAGACGAGAATTACTGCTCAAGTGGGGATTATGAGGTTTCCCAAAGTTTGCCAGAGCTAGGAAGTAATAATAAAACGTTTTTTTATCCTGAATTTCGACTTTCTTTGATATTCAAGTTAAAGATTTTATAAAACAAGTATTTGCCATAATTTATTAGATGGCAGGAACAATACAATAATTTTACATGAGAAAGAATTCAATTCCCAAGGAGCAAAGGGAATTGTTCCCCATCTAGCCGCAGGCAGCCCAAGCTATATTATGAGCGTGAGCACATGGTGCAAAACATGCATCTATAATAAGTATTGTTTATTAACTATCCATTTTCTGTCATGCATAGTTTACAAGGTGAAACTCTTCATTTGTTGTTTATTTTATTAATTTGAATGCATCTTTTTATAATTTCTTCATAATAATAAGCCCCAAGTGATCGATAGTATAATAGATCAGAAATCTAGAGAAGAGATGTAGTGAATAAGAAAGGGGCTTCACTATTTATTTGTCCTGTGGATACGATAACACTAGGGTTGGAGTTGTTCTTGTATGCAGAAACAAAACTAAAAATACAGACACAGTACCAAAATACTACGAGTATGATACATAAAAACATGTAAGTATTGTGCCACTACGTTTATTTCTGTACCCCTTCCCCTACCCCTACCCCAACCACTATCACCCTTAATTTACAATCTTGAAAATGGGGTGCTGATCGAAAGCCCTGGGGTACAGAATAAAAAATGCAATGGTCCAATTAGATACAGTGACAAAGGGAAAGACGAATAAAAGCTTAGCAGCCATCGGAGCTGTGTCATTCAAGTAAGAATTGTGAAGTAGTTTTGAGGAGAGAAAGGCTTTAAACTTTCACAGTTCATTCATCTGTCGTCTCTGATTATACAGTATGTCCAGAATTATTATTTAAAGAAGTCTAGTTTTGAAGCTGTTTTGTCAGCTTGGTGAGGAGGAGTTTGTAGTTGGTCTATTGCCCGATACTCTTCTGTAAGCATCTATTAAAACAAAAGAATGCATTGTTAGCAGATCAGTTCCTTGCTAGCAGTAAGGACTATCAATCGAGAAAGAAAGTCTCTGCTTGCAGGGAAGGAGATCAGGAGTAAAACAGCTCTTACTTTACACTTTACAATTTATACTCGATCAAACCCATCCTCAAACATATCAAATAGTTTCTGAAAACATAATATTAAATTGCCTTGATGATGTTATTTCACTTTTACAACAAATACGATAGAAAAAATAGTAGAATTTTATTTTGATGAATAACACGAGTGCAATCCCGAGTCTTATGAAACTTGGTAACTTTATGATTAGGTAAGTAATACTTACTTGGTCCGGATGCTGGTCCCATTGGAGGAGGTCCAGGGCTCTGACTAGCTAGGGGTGGCCTTGGGGGTCCCATAGGTGATCCCATGGGGGGTCCCCTAGGTGGTCCATAAGGTGGTCTCATAGGTGAGCCCATGGGTGGTGGTCTCATAGGAGGTCCATATGGAGGTCTCATTGGTGGTCTCATCATAGGTGAATTGCTCATAGGGGGACCAGATGGGTGAGGAACAAAAGGTGGTGTTCCATCTTTGGGTCGGCTGTCATAGTTATCTCGTAATGAAGCCCTATCGTTATCCAAAGAGTTCTGATACAAACAAAAATACAAAAGTCATTCTTAGAGAAAATGGAAAAGCATTATCAGTGACTGTCAGAATTGTCCCATAGAATACTCCGAATAGCGTCCTTTTTTCAACAGAATAGGATCCTCATTAGCAAACATGTTAGTGACTCCCTCCACTCAAGCATTGACAAAAATAGAAAGTGTGCGCGCTTGCAGTGTGCTCTCATGATGTGCTTAATCCCAACCATCAGAATGCGACATTTATAATGGTTATTTCAAAACTGTGATTGGATGGCATGTGATTTTCCACATGTCGATTGGTTCTATTAGTGTCTTGGTTTCTCAAGTATACAAACTGCTTTAAATATCACTGGTACAGTAGCTCATTATTCCATTACTGAAAATGCGACAAACTAAAATAATAAGACCCTTGTAAAGGGGCACTGCATACAACCTACTAGAAGTATACTTCCTCCAATAGTCCAATCTCGACTACAAATCTGAATCTTTCCTAATTTGGCCTGTCTAGGATCTCCAGGGGTACTGCTTGAGATAGGTGGTTTACTAAAGCTTGATGGGCTTTCTGTGTGATTTCTAGGTCCATTAGGAGGAGTAACTGATCGACGTCGACTATCACGTAAATCGTTGGTGCCATAACCACGGCTGTCCCTGCGGTCCCGCTCATCTCGTTCATCACGATCGGGTGTGTGCGTCCCTGAATCTCTTCGGCCCTAACATGAAAAAACAAATACTAAGATCTTGTAACCCTTCTAAAAACACAATTTGAACACAATCTGGAAACCAGTTACACTGAAAATCGAACAACAATGACAACCCAAGCTTTAATCAGTTGGTGGCTCCCATGAGGTGGGGTGATGGGGTTGTAATAATATGTGATACTATCAATGATGTAATTACAGAAAGTGATGGTGGAGCTACATTACATGCAGGTGGAGGGGGAGTGGGGTGGTGATGATATGTGATATTATCAATGATATACTTACAGAAGGTGGTGGTGGTGGAGGCCCATTACGTCCAGGTGGTGGAGTACCCATGTATGCTTGAGGAGGTGGAGGTGGTGGGCCAAATCTTCCAGGGGGTGGCGGAGGACCATAGCCCATGGGCATCATGGGTGGAGGACCTAGCAAGGAAGTGTTGTATATCATATTAGAAGAGATCTTTAAAATAGTCTCGTTTTCAAATTATAATTTTGACCTGTTAGTGTAGTCTGATTAACTTACCATACATGGGATGGTGCATTGGGGGTGGCATCGGGACAGGGCTATGGTGCTCTGGTACACGAGGAGCTGCTGGATGCCTACAGATATAATAACCTAAAGATGTTAGCTGCATTATTTTTGATGAAGCTTAAATCCAGGCGATCATCCTGGATCATTGGATGGGTAGAGGGTGTTAAATTTGAGAAATTTTGACAAATACTTACACTGGTGGTGGGGGACCTCGTATCGGTGAGTCAGCTCGAACACCATCAGCTGTGGATGAATACATGAATGATGTAAAAAGCATTTGAATATGGGTATGAAAAAAGGAGTAAATTTCTACTTGCACTGTAATCCCATATTAAGTTCCATATAATTATATATTTTTCATTTTATGTCACCTAGCGCACGGAGACGTCAGTTTAGTGCGCTATATAACAACTTATTATTATTATTATTAAATTCCAAATGATAGGTGTGTCTTACAGTGACCATGACCATGACGTCCTCCCCCCCCCCCCCTCACACTTCTAGCTTCGAGCTATGCATTTTTTTACAGCTCGAAAGTATAAACCTGGAAGATAAAACTTGGTATGTTCATTTCTTACCACTGTCTGAAGATTTCCCACTCGCAGAGGAACCAGGCCTATTCTTCTCCTTCTCCAGAGCGTACATCCTATCATGAAAAAAATATGGCCAAGGTTACAACAAAATAGCAACTCCTGAGAAGCAGATTCAGGTGTCCTTTTGCCTTAGAACTACGCCGTCTGGGCCGTCTGGGCCACAAAATATGAAAGCTTTTTACATAAAAGTAAAATCATGTCTAAAAACCTTCTTCTTAGGGCATCTCTTTCACGTTTGACCTCTTCTAGTTCTCTTTCTACTGTTCTGTACTTTAGCTGTGAATAAATAACACATGTGAATAATAAATAACAGGACTTCATCAAAGATGAGCATAAAATTTTGTTGTCCGACCCATTTAACAGTCATGAAGTTTTTTCTTTTTTCTATCCCCCCCCTGATAAAATCAATCTTACCCAGTTATTATGAGCTCGTTCTTCTACGGCTGCCACCTAAAAAATAATAATGGCAATGTTACGATTATATAACAATATATGAAGAAAACCATAACATGCACAATTCATTCACCCACAGAAGTTGTTTAGTGTCACAAGAATTACTCTTAAGTCTTCAGGGATTCAAAGAAACGGCTTAAAAGAAGTGACTTTGGACTGGTTGAAGCGAATGATGTTTGAATTGTGTATAAGCCCTTCCCATGAGAATAAAATGAAGAAATATGTATCTAACTGTCACATTGGTTGAGGCCCTGTTACATGAGGCAATTTTTCATTTGCAATACCATTGCATTGCAAGCTGAAGAAGCATGTAACATACCATCTGTTCAACTTGCAATGCAAAGTGGCAAGTTGCATTTGCAGAGAATGTTGCACAAGCTTCTCCTTTTTGCAACGTTGCAAAACAAGTTGCAGCATGTAACATCTTTCCTGCAATCCTGCAATGCAATTACAATGCAAATGCTCGTAAAAGTTGTCAAACGCAGTGTCCTTCATTCCATACCTGATGTCCAACATTACCCTTCACTCGCTGGATCTCATCATTGATATCAGCATAAAGCTTCCTAAAAGTAAAAAAGAAAACAAAAAGGAATCAATATGACAAGGTAAGTTATTATAGACTTTTTACCAGCCTTGCATGACATTTTTAAAGATTGGCTTTACTACTAAAAAGGAGTTTATATTTAAATTTTTAACGTTGATTTTAGCAAAATAAATAAATTATGAAGTTTCTTAGAGATTGCACATAAACTAGAGCATATATATTCTGTATTGAAATTGCACTGATGGCTATAGCTATGATAAAAAGCTCCAAGACTTTTTTGGCAATACCACAGATCATATAAACATAGAGGAAATTTTATTGTGTGAAATTTCTGAATTTTTTCTTCAATGAATGCGGCATGGTAATGGTGTGGAATAGGTGATATCCGTTACCCAAATCACAATGCAGGAGCATAAAAATATTTATCCAATGAGAACTCCTTGACACAAGGCTATGATGGTCACTACATGTCATGTCTGCACAGCAAGTCATTGATAGTCATACCAAATTTGCTTTATCAGGAAGGGATGGGGGGTGGGGGGAGTACCGGGAGGGAGATATAATACCATGGCACTGATATTTTAAAGTTACATACTTATACGTATTGAGGTCTTGAGAATCAGCAGTTGCCTTGGATAACTCAGTCTTCAGCTTGTTCTCTGTAGCTTCCCTTGCTGACTCCTCTGCAGTCAGTTTCCTATGTAATTCGCTTTCTGTGTCTTTGAAGTATTTCCTAAGGGCAGTTAGTTCAATGTCTTTCTCGCGGAAGTCGAGGCGAGCCTTTTCTTCATTTAGCTTGGCTTCAGATAGATTATGCTCAAGATCTTGGATTTTCTCTGGAAAGCCATAAAAATCAATATCAATAGCGGGACTTATATTATTGCAGTTATAGAAATTTGATTTTATCTGCACAACAACCAAAACTCCATACCACAACACACCATGCCACAATAGGCCACACCACACCATCCTCACCTGCTACATACAGCCACATTACCATATGACACCATATCTTAGTCTACAATTCCACACCACACCACACTGTGTTTGACTACATCAAGCTACAATGTACATCATATCACACCACCCTACAACCCATGTCTACTCATATATAATTCCATAACACTACAGCCAACAGTTACTAGAACAATGCATAATACTGCACCACACTGCTTCCCCTACCTCACAACACAGCTGTACTGTATAACTCTACATCACACTGCACCAAAGTAAACCTCTATTGCTATGTTAACTCACCTTCTAATGCTTCTTTCACGGTTTTGGTTTCGACCAGCTCAGTTTTGTATTTCATGTTCTCTTCTTTTATGATCTTGGCTTCTGTCTTTGACTGTTTAGAAAGACAAAAATAATCTATTGTATAACCCACTTGCATAAAATCAGCTGCAAAATAACGAGGTGCTAGTAATAAAAAGAACATCAAATACCTTAGAGGCATCCAGCATTGCTTGAAGTCTCTCAGAGCGTACTTTATCCTCTACAAAAAAAAAAAAAAAACAAACAACATTTTACTCAATAATATATGTTAGGATTTGTGTAAGGGTTACTCAATAATATATAATTATTAGGATTTGTGTAAGGGAGGAAAACTGGAGAAAAACAAATATTGAATCCCTGAAGGGAGAAACTCATGCAATGCCAAGTCCAGGAATGGAACCAGGGGCGATACGTGAGCGTACTACCACTACGTCACCCTTGATTCCCAATGTTACTGCAAATAAACAAGATTTCATAAAATTTCTTACTCTCTTCTTCTGATAATGGCACGCCTTCATCATCTTCCTCGTTCTCATCTCCTTTAATCTGCAGAAGGCAGTCCTGAAGGACCTCAACTTCATTACATTTAAACTCGTATTGTTCCTGCATCTGGCTGCTCCTCAAAGCCTGGTCATCAAGGCTCTGCTGTAACTTATGATACTTCTCGCTCCATGCATTGATATCATCTTCAAATTTGGCTTTTTCCTGTTCTTGGCTGTCAATTCTGTCTTTTAGTCCCTCAATTTCTTCATTCATTAGGCCCTTAGTCTCCTCAAACTCATTAGCTTGTTTTTGTAGAAGCTGGATTTCGTAGTCCTTGTTTTGAATCTCTCTTTTGTATTCTTCAGCTACTTGTTGCATGCGTTCTATCTCTTCATCTTTTTGTTCAATCTCTTCGCTGACAGCTTTGAGCTCTTGCTTTTTGACATTAATCATTTCCTGTAAATGCTGGAGTTCGTTCTGTAAGGTAATAAGATGACAATCAACTTCAAACCAGAATAAAAGGTTTTACAGAGTATTATTCTATGACAAGAGTTCAAAAAGGGAAAGGAAAGGAAGAGAAATGGAAGGGCAAAGAAAAAGCTAATGAAAAAGAATGAAAATGACCTGAGAAAATGGGAAAGAAAAGAAAATAAGATAATGGAACAGAAAAAAGGAAGGAAAAATGGGAGACCGAGGAAATGGGAAGGAAAGCTAATGAGAAGGAATAGTAAAGAAAATGAAGGGAGAACATGACAAAGAAAAGAATGAGATAGAAAGGTAAAATATGAAACAAGTTTAAAAAGGGAAGGGAAAAGATAAAGAGAAAATAAGGGGAATGGAAATGGAAAGGAAACCCTAATGGAAAAGAATAGTCAAGAAAATGAAAGGAGAAAAACTGAAAGAAAAGAATTTAGGGAAAGGGAATGAGTAAGAAACAAAAAACATGAGAAGACATTTAATAGGAAAGACAAATGGTAATCTAAGGAAAATAGAAAGGGAAGCTAATGGTAAAGAAGGGAAGGTTGTTGAAAATGATGGATGGGAATTCATTGGGAATTCAAGGAAATTCCCAACAAATTCCCAATTTGGGAATCCGGGTTTTTTTCCTGTGCTTCTCACCTCTGTCTGTTTTATTTTCATCATGGTTTGTTCCAGACTCTTTCTTGCAGTATTAGCTGCCTCATCAGAGTGGTGTTTCTGTCAATCAACAAAATGATACAAGATATTGATTATCACAGTGTTTCACTTATGCGTTCTTATCCAAAAATAAGAATGTATCATGATATCTTGGGGGATGCAGATTTTTTTCAATTGATCAATTTAAAACCCCACAATGCACATGCAGATCACGTTACTATTTGGATCACATGACCATGAGGTTGACATTGCTTTATCTAGAGAAGCTCTTTGGGGAAAAACTAGCGTCTTCGAGGTGTAGAGTTGCTAGTAACTTTTACTAAACCTTGTCAATTTTATCAACCCTGAAACAACCTCAGGCTGATCTAAGTCAGGGCATGGCTAACTCACAGATTGAACCCTGAAACAACCTCTGGGCTGATCTAAGTCAGGGCATGGCTAACTCACAGATTG
>NW_022261344.1:47413-75100 GCF_009602425.1 Actinia tenebrosa
GATCTAAGTCAGGACATGGCTAACTCACTGATCGAACCCTGAAACAACCTCTGGGCTGATCTAAGTCAGGACATGGCTAACTCACTGATCGAACCTTGAAACAACCTCTGGGCTGATCTAAGTCAGAACATGGCTAACTTACAGATCGAACCGTGAAACAGCCTCTGGGCTGATCTAAGCAAGGCATGCCAACTCACAGATAGAATTGGAATTTAGTGTGTTGGCATTTGAGGAGAAAGGGAAAGCATTGAAAAAAACTTAAGAAAAACCCAAGGGTTTGCGTAGTATTAAATTTCATAGTCCATTACATGCAGATGTGTATGTGATAGATGGATAAGCATACCTCTTCAACAGCAAGTTCAGATTTCAATTGCAGTTGTTTGTGAGATCTTTCTAGTCCCTCAAGTTCTTCCTCAAGGATGCGGATCCTTGCTTCATAAGTTTTGAAAACATCTGCTTGAAAAAGTGGTAGAACATACAGTGTTTTGTGGAAAATCTTTTTAATACCACAATGACAAATTAACATGAACAAAAAAAGCAATAAAAATACCATTAATGACAATGACATGACAACACTACCATCATCACCTACCAGCAACAACAACTACAACAACAGTAGCAACAACAACGACCACCACAACAAGACTAAAACCAACACATAACACTCTACCTCTTGGACTTGGTCCTTTGGCTGCATTGCTAGAGCTGAAACTAGACTGTAAGAATGAAACACCAAATATTAAGACATTTTCTCTATATCAAAAACAAAAGGCCAGTTCAAAGGGTATGCACATAACCTCCTGTGGTCTCTAGGAAGCACTGCACATGTGAACCTAATGTCACTAATCATACTCAGACTCAGGTTGTTGCACATCTAGGAGCTCTAAGTAAAAAGGATAAAGGACAGTACTTACTATACATGACCAAAATAGAAAGATCACACCAAAAGTACCAAACAGCACTGTACTGATTATAACAAATGGTGGTGCACTTGCTAGATCTTGGCAAATATCATCAAACACCTAAATAAAAAACATTGTATTGCGTTTAAAATGTGAATACCAGGCATAAGACTTGCCTTACCCTTTCTTTTCTTTTGTTTCCTTCCTTCCGTACATTTTTTTTCATTTCCTTCTCTTTCCTTCCCTTTCAGGACAATTCCAGCCCTTCTCTTATCTTCCCTTCACTTTCTTCTCCTTTTCATTTTCTTTTCTTCCTTTCTTTCCTGTCATTTCTTTATCCTTTTTCATTTACTTCCCTTGTCTTCCCTTTCCTTATATTTGCTTCTTATCCCTTCTCTTTCGTTTTGGAAGAAAAAAATGCATAATTATTTATTCATTTACTTAGTAAAGTTCATACCTGACCAAGGGCAACACATGCCAGTATTCCCCTTAGTGCTCCTCTCAAAGGCTGTCCAAACTGAATGATTTTCACAGCTAAGATCTCATGAAACCTCCAAAATCCCTTTAAAATACCAAAACTCTTCTTCTTAGCTTTTTTAGTTTTACTGTCTTCTGCAGCAGATGTCGGAGCTGTAGTTGGCTGATTCAGTACATCAGGCAAGCCCTTTCTTGGAATCTCAGGCTTTTCTTGAGGAACAGGGTCAATCTTTTCTTCATTACTTGTTACACCCTTCCCATCTGCAGGTGTTTGAAGAACTGTTGGAAGTGTTGGTGGCACTTTGGGTGGCATACGGTGATCAAAGGTTTTATCATCAGAGTAAGTCACTCTAGGTTCAAGTTTGTCATCTATAACTTTATCTTGATTGGGAGGGACTCTTAATGCTTCCTCCCTGATATCTACTCCTTGCCTTTGTTGAACTGCAGGAGTTCCATTATAAACTGATGGTTGTGGTACATGACCAGGATCAGCTGCCTTGCTGTCTCCTACATCAGAAGCAGTGCTTTGTGTTGTCACTTCAGAAGGAGGACTAGGATTTATCACAGAACTGCCAGTATTAAGGGCTGAAGCGTCCTGGTTCACTTGTGTGGCTTGTGTTGTCACTTGTGTTGTTTGTGTCGTAGTTTGGGTAGGAATGTCTTGAGAGGGTTTTGTATTACCAGTAGCATCTTGGATACCTTGGGTTGTCATCTGAGTTGTTTGTGTTGTTGCTTGTGTAGGGGTAGGGGTGATTGTAGAAGTTGCAGTATTTATACCAACAGCCTCTTGATTCACTACTGTAGTCTTGGACTCTTCCCTTTTAGTTGCACCAGGTACAAAAGCTTCTGCTTTGTCAGTATTTTCAGCAGCTTTTTGGGGTTCTTTTTGATGTGTTGGATAATTTTCTCTGTTTTCCTCAGGAATCTTTTGACGATGTCTCTTCACTCCATTTTTTCCTTTAATCCTTCTTTTCTTTTGAGGAATTTCTTCAAATTCATCAAAGTCATCGCCAACATATTCATCAACATCTGAATCATCTGAAAGAACAAATGCATTAAGAAAATTGTTCTAGGTTCCTCACCATGACAACCATTTTCCATAAGACCAGTCACAGTAAAGATGAAGCATGCTAAATGATGCAGGTGAAAGTCCAAACAGAATACTGGGTTGTGGCACCTTCATCATAACAGCATATCTTTCACAGTTATTATACTCATTTGTACACAATTATGTGACCCAGACTATTGGCTATTGTCAATCACTTAATTTCCAGTGGTCTGAGTTACTCATTTTTTTGTTAGATGGAAACCAAAAAACAGATGATTTGGGTTATGTTGCTCACATAATTATAAAAATTGGTGTACTAAGCAAATCTGTGAAAAACTCTGAGTATGATGCGACATGCCATACCATGCCACACTCTAAACATGACAGCACTTTATTGACGGAGCAATTAGGAAATTAGTGCAATATCAGCATGAGATTACTAGCAAATAAATAAGACTCTATTGACCTAATTCTACTAGCAACAATAAACACTGTTTTTAACACGTCAGAAGTTCAGAAGTTAGTATAAGTTATATTACGGGGTTAAGACATGTTAATAATTATGATTGCTTTTTTAGAGGTTAAACAATAAGGCATTAATGATAGTTATATAGGTTGTTAGTACAGCTGTCAGGGTTTGACCTGAGGCAAACAGGATAATATAAAGGTTTTTGTTATACTGATCCATTTACCTAGTACCTATAGTACCTAGCTTTTAGTATGACAGTACATAGTACCTAGCTTTAAATATTATGGATTATTTGATTAATGGATTAAAGTTTTACAACAAAAGCTGCTACAAATGGAAGAATTGTTTAGTTGTAAGAATGTTAGCAATGCAGTGTCAGGGTAAGTCCAAAAGATTGAGAGAAAGAGAGAGGGGGGGAGGGAGGGAGTGGGGAACTCTACAAGTACCAGAGGAACCATAATGTAAACTCAGAGAATAACCATTTATAATTGCAAAATGCTTTCCTTTTGTCCCAAAATGGAACAATATATAAATATAAGTACATAGAAATCTTATAAATATTCCAGCTTTTCTAGGGAAGAATAACACATCACCTGGGAAACTGAATTTTAGGAATGGGGGTAGCCCTCTATATGCCACAGCACCAATGACCAGTACCATGAAAGACTAAGAGTCTTAAAAGTATTAGTCCAAGAAGACTCTCGAATAAGTAACACAAGTTGCAGAAATATTAGATTGGCTTCAGTCACAGGAATCCATATTATAGATATTTCAAACAATACACAAAGGTTATTAGTTTAGTTTTATAAGATTAGTTGAAAAGTTAACTTGGAGGGCAAGAGTGGCGTGATAGTAAAATATTTGCCTTTCCAGCTGCAAATCCAGAACAATTTCCAGTGGTGTGGCTGTTAGCAATAAAGGTTTTCCTCCCCCCATTCATGAGAAATCAATAATGTTCTTCAAAAGTTGTATGGCTTGCATAGAGTGGTTGTTGTGGTGGTAGTATGTGTATACTAAGTAAAAGTGGGCAAAATAAGAATATCAGTATTCATGCTTAATTTTCAATACCCACTATACCATGAATTATTATTATAATTATAATTATTTTGAAGATAAATGACTAGACAAGAACCTGGTTCAGTTGGTGGATAAAAGCACTGGATTTCTGGAGGAGCATCTTCATCAAAACAACATTCATCATCGTGGCACTCATCTTCGGTCAGGTCAATACCACAGCTCATTCTCTTTTCATATGAAACTGACATGCAGCGATCCTGGTCCAAATGGATGTCTGTTTGTGTGATGTTAGAAATAACTTAGAATATCAATTGAAAATAGATGATCAACACTTTCATCTAGTTACATATATAATATTTGGCATGTATACATGACAAACACAAAGCAAGCTGCTTTAAATTTAAAACAAAAGCTGCAAATAAGTGCCAGTCATTGGACAAATGCCTGGTACAAAAGACCACTTGACTGGTGTAGTAAAAGGCTGGACATTTGACAGAACAAATTTCATTACAAAATATGTAACAAATAGTCGATTGAGGTTGTTTAATTGCTGAAATTTCTAGTAATAATATTTTGTCTGCCCACAATTTGGTTTTGACAAGTCAAATATGCCTTTGCCTGACAAATGACCTGCTTGTCAAAAACATTTACTTGGAGCCTTGAAAACATGCTTTTAGTTAATTATCACTGATATAGTTTTAGTATGTTAGTATGGGAAAGACGGTAATGAGTGATTGATTATTAACTGTAGGTGGTACACAGGCGTGCGCATAAATGTTCGTGTATGTAAATTTGAGTATGAATGATTAGTAATGACTAATGAAAGGAATATGAAAAGAAGAATGAAAATGGGATTGAACAATGAGATTAAAACAGAATGACTATTTCAAAATGGCAAACCAACATTAACTCTTACTTTAGTAAGAATTTTCTTTCTTTTATCAATGTTATCATGTTTTTAAGGTTTACTTTTAATGAGTTTAATATGCACAATGAATTTAATTTGAATTTAAAGATAAATGTTTGAGTAATCCATTTAGTTTGAAAAAATTTAAACTTGAATTTAAAAAATTGGTTAAAACAGGAATAATAAATGCTTTATCAGCCAATTTTTGAAAAGAAATTTCCAAAAAAAAAAAAATTTATTTATTGGCTTAATTATAATCAAAGTTTTCAGCATCACATGTGTGTTATTAGTGGTGAAACAAGGGATGTGCTTTTTAGAGTATGGTCAGCCATTCTAGCAGCTGAGTGCTGATCAACCATCAATATAGTAAGCATAAAATAATGCTATTGGCATCCTTAAAGTGTAAGTAGAATATTGTTAGATTATCGGTAGGTTTTCAGTAGGGTGTTGAAGGTTGTCAGTATAGTGTTGGTAGGTTGTCTGTAGAGTGTTGGTAGGTTGTCAGTAGAGTGTTGGTAGGCTGTCAGTAGAGTGTTGGTAGGTTGTCTGTAGAGTGTGGGTAGGTTGTCTGTAGAGTGTTGGTAGGTTGTCAGTAGAGTGTTGATAGGTTGTCTGTAGAGTGTTGGTAAGTTGTCAGTAGAGTATTGATAGGTAGTAGGAAGAGTGTTGCTAGGTTGTCAGTAGAGTATTGATAGGTTGTAAGAAGAGTGTTGGTAGGAGTGTCATTAGATGCTACTTTGGTGGTAGGGTGTAGAATATATGTTGTCATTAGGTTGCAAGTAAGGTGTTCATTGATGGTCAATAATGGCCAACCCCAGTTGATCACTACCCAGCTTTTAGAATGGTATGCACTGTACTCTAATCACATGTGGCATAAAAACTGAATATGGAAGTAATGGATTATGGAATAAAGAAAAGCACAGCATTCAAAACATCTACTTACATTGTCTTCACAAGCCTACAACTACAACACATTATTAGCCACAAAAAAATTTGTTTTAAAAGAATTTAAAAACCACTGAAACACTAAAGAATGATAACATGTTGTTCCATACTTACCATTCATATCATACAACTTTCTTTTATTCTTTTTGGTTTTCATCCCCTTTGTCTTTCTACCAGCATTTTTTTTCTTTGGGGTCTTCAATTTCATCTTCATGTTCTTGAGTTTGTTTTGAAGGAGTCTAGTTTGTGGCTTTGCTTTGCTTGCAGATTTTTCTTTTTTTGAAGACTCAACACTCTTCCTTTCTGATTCAGAAACATTTGTGTTTTTCACTCTCAGATGTGTGTCTTTGTTTTTTTCGGTTTCTCCTTCTTTTGGCTTATCACCATTTTTGGCTAATGTGTCTAACTTGTTCTTGAGGGCAGCTTCAATCTCCATTTCCTCTTTTACCTTATCAGCTTCTTCTTGATCCTTTTCCTTATTTTCATCTTCAACTTTCTTTCTCTGTTCTTCTTCTTCTATTCTCTTCATCTCCTCTTCTATTTCTTTATTCTTTTCCTCTTTTCTTTTCTTTTCGTCTTCGATTCTTTGCTTTTCTTCTTCCATTTTCCTCTTTTCTTCTTCCAATTCTTTCCTCTTTTGTTCTTCCTCTTTCTTTTTCTTTTCCTCTTCCATTGCTTTCAATCGTTTCTCCACTTCCAGTCTTATGCGTTTTTTCCTCTCTTCTTCCTTTTTCAACTTTTCTCTTCCCTTTCTAAGTCGTTCATCTTCCATCTTCTTTTCATATTCCATTTTTCTTTGAAGCAAGATTTTAGCTTGTTCATCCAGAGCTTGAACTCTTTTCCTCTCTTCTTGCAGGAGCCGAAGCCTAGCCTGTCTTTCTTCTTCTTCTTTTTGTCTTTTTATTTCTTCTTCTTTTTCGGCATTCTTTTGGGTTTGGTCCTCTATATTTCCATTCTCTTGTTCACCAACCAAGGCTTCCTTTTTCCCATCTTCATTACCTTTTTGTTCTCCATCCCTATCATCTGCTTCTCCTTTTTCTTCCTTGTTAGCAGGTGTCTCTTTTGCATCATTTTCTTCAGTTGATGCATCTGCCTTGGAGTTAGCATCTTTTCTATCCTGCTCTTTCTCTCTTAGAGCATCATTTTCCACTTCTATCTTTGAAGTTTCATTCTCCGGATGAATGACTTCCACTGGCTCAACCTCCTCAAAATCCTCTTCATCCTCATCTTCAGTTTCGTCTTCAGCTGAATCATCAGGTTTGTTCACAGGATCCTTCTTGTTATTGACATCTGCACTCCTGATATTATCAACACCACTATTCTCATTTTTCTCTGCATTATCCATCTTGTTTTCAGGTTTTTCTTCGCCACCCTTGTCTTCTCTTGCAGATTCTGGTTTCTTATCAAAACCTGAATTATGCTCCTCTACATTGGGGTTTTCTTTGTTCCCTCTACCATGTGACCTCTCTAAATGTTCTTGCTCTGCCTTTTCTCTTAGTTTTCTCTTATGGAAAAGAATTTCTTTTCCTTTAGACGGAAATTGAGATGTTTTATCTTTGGAGAGGTCCTCTTGGGATTTCCTTTCACTTGCTTCATCAACTCTGTCAGATGGGATCTTGTTTGTATTTTCCTCTTTCATTTCCTTACTTTCTATGGGATCTCCATTGACACCTCTAATTCCTAATCCATCTTCTGGTGAAAGTCCCATATCATAATCCCCTTTCGTCTCTTTATCTGCAGCTTTAGTCTCATCATTAGGTTTCCTCAGACGACTAAGATCTTCTTCAACAACAGCTTTCAGGTCATCCTGGACTTTCTTTGCCATTTCATCCATTGATCTTTTACCCTCCTCACCAACACCTGCTGGAAGATCTTCATTTTTGCTCTTCTCATTACCATCTGGAACATGCACAGCAGGTCTGAAAACCTTCCTCTCATCTTCCTTCTCATGTCCATCATCTGTAGAATCCCCCTCCTTTGGCTGAGCACTTTGGATCTTTTGTCGCTCCTCTAGTACCTTCAGTAATTCCTCTCTTGGCAGAGACATGTACTCTCCAGGAATAAACTGAGGGAGTTTCTTCTCTCCTTTTGAGTTTAAAGCTTCAGAAGAGCTTTGGTCTATAACGTCAGGTTCATCTCTTGCAGGGTTACCTTGCTGCCATTCTGCTGCAGCCTCCTTACCGTCCTTTTTCTCTTCTACTGAGAACTTAAGAGCATCTTCCACATTTTCCTCCTTTTCAAACTTTTCTTCCTCTATAATTACAAAAGAAGGCATGTCATTTGGAAATTAAATGAAAAACAACAACAAATGTTAAAGACATAAAAATTATTTGGTGATCAAAATTCAGAGCCATTTGTGAAAAAGTGAATTCAATTAGAATGGAAAATGTGAAATGAAATAAAAATGAATGAATAAACAAATATAGGAGTGCATATGTAAGTCTTAGAATATATTATCTTAAATGTGTGAGTAAAATAACAGTGCAACAGATTTTACAGTCAGCGTTTATTGTGGGGTTTTTTTATCTTACTATTCTTTTAATTTATGAACTAAAATTTTGTTTATAAGCTATGAGAAATAAAAGAAAGCTTATGATAGCTGCCAGTAACTCATAAGAAAAGCATGCAATTTAGAATATCATCAGTCAGAAGTGCAAAATTTTAGTTGAATAAGGATTTGCACAAGCATTTTTTAGCTCAGTAGACTACCAAATTGCATGTGTGCCAGGGACAAATTTTGAGCAACATATATCGTGCAAATTCTATCAATATTGTTAATATATTGATTTGGTGCTTGTAACTTGTCAGGATTGTTACACATGTGGTATTCATTTGTCAGTCCTGTCCAGTCTACGGTCAATGGTAGGGTAATATAACTTGTAACTTGTCAGGATTGTAATACATGTGGTATCTATTGGTCAGTGCTGTCCTGTCAATGGTGGGGTAATATAACTTGTAACTTGTCAGGATTGTAATACATGTGGTATCTATTGGTCAGTGCTGTCCTGTCAATGGTAGGGTAATGTAACTTGTAACTTGTCAGGATTGTAACAAATGAAGGTTTTTGGAAAACAACTTGAGGAATGCTCAAATATATAAAGCAAAGCTTGAGGCGTTGATAACAGCAGTCCATAGTTCATAATGTACTGTTAACTATCATAAAGTTGTCAGCTGACAAGTTACACACTCTATATCGTACGGTGCAGGTTGATCATAATATAGCAAGCTCGAATAGTGTTTAATTCATATATAGTTACACAAAACAAATTGCATATTTTATATAATTCTTAAGTTACACCTAATTCATAAAAAGTGTACATAAACATGCAAGTTACACACTTTTAACTGTTTAACATGCAAATATTTTTAAAATGTTTTATCTAATCAAATTTTATATCAGAGATATTGTAACACAATGTCATAGCTTGTAAGATTATAATACAACTTTTTCTCATCTTAAGAAAAAATATTGTATTATCATTATTATTATTATTATTATTACAGTGCAATTATTCATATTATAATTCAATAGGATGGAATCAATTAGTTGAGTAGATCAATTTCTACTTGACGCATGCATCCTGGACAAAGATAATTAGTTCAATATATACCTTGACCTTTTGAATCCTTACTTGCTTGGCTTGGACTTCCTGGATTGTCTTTTCTCTCTTCCTGGTCATTAGGGTTGACACCATTCTGCTTTGGAATTTCTGTTCCTCGATTATTGCTGTTGTCTTTGTTTTCTGATTCTTGATTTGTAGACTCTCCTTCTCTTTGATTTTCTAATTCTTTCTCTTCCTTGATTTCTTGTTCCGAATTTCTATTATTTTCGTCTTCTTTGCTTTCTTCTCTCATTCTTTTTTCTTGATTTTCAGGATTGGTTAATTGGTCTTCATTTCTTTCATCTTTGTTGACCACTCTGTCATTTTCTCCATGGTTTTGCTGTGGCTCATTTGCAGCCTCTATCATAACTTGTGCACCTTCATTTTCCTGTACCAGTTTTTTAACCTCCTGGTTTTGCTCCCTGTCATTTTCGCCATGGTTTTGCTGTGGATCATTTGCAGCCTCTATCATAACTTGTGCACCTTCATTTTCCTGTACCAGTTTTTTAACCTCCTGCTTTTGCTCCCTGTCATTTTCTCCATGGTTTTGCTGTGGATCATTTGCAGCCTCTCTCATAGCTTGTGCACCTTCATTTTCCTGTACAAGTTTTTTAACCTCCTGGTTTTCCTCCAGAGCTTGAACCTCGTGATTAACATTAGTACCAACTTGCTCTTCATTTTTCACTTCTTGCTTGCTACTTCCATCACTATCAGTCTGGTTTTTCTGTTCTTCTTTTGAAATACTACTTGCCTCATCAAAGGTTTTCTCTTCTTTCTTAACTTGTTCTTCCTGTTTCTGTTCTGTACTTTCACTATGTCTACTATCATCTTCACTATTCTGAACACCCATCAGAGACTGTTCATCACTTTTATCAGTTTCAGTTTTCTTTTCATCCTTTTCTTCCAAAATATTTCCTACACTTTCAACCTTTTTTTCATTTTTTTCATTATTAACCCCAGATTCTATATTATCTAAATTATCAACCAGTACCTCTGGAGCTTTTTTTCGCTCAGAGGGGTTTTGTTTATCTCCTTCATTATTGTTTGTTTCTTTATCGCTTTCAGTACTCTGTTCACTAGATAGAGTACTTTCATCAGCCTCTTCCCCAGGAGGTATGGTAAAGAAGTCTGAAATAGTTCCAATAATACCAGACATAGTTCCTTCTGTTCCCTTTGATTTGTCACTCTCACCTGATTTTTCTGAGTTGTCTTGATTTAGGTCTTCATTAGTAGTTACAGAAGCATCTTCGGTTGTTTTAGGATCACTAGGATTGTTGTCTTTCTTAGTTGTTCCTCCAGGCTCTTCTGAATTCTGAGAAATAATAAAAAGAATACAAGTGTGAACTTGAATTTCTGAAAGATTATTCAAAAGCTAAGGAATACTATACTGTATAAGGAAATATTGTTATATAAATGGATGAATATATAAATGGATTGATGAATTAATTGATGACTTCTCAAATAAATGAATGGATTAATGAAAGAGCAAATGAAAGACTAAATAGAAGAAAATTTGAAAAAGCAAATAGATGATTAAATGAATGAATGAAAAATTAATGAGTAAATGAATGAATGAAAGAATGGATGAATGGAAGGATGAGTGAATGAATACATAGATGGATGAATTAAAATGCACATGAATGAATGAATGAATAAAGACATGAATGAATAGATGGTTGGATAGATGGAGGAATAAATGATTGAATAAATGAATGGATATATTGATAAATGAACTTTAGTATGAATGAATAAATGAATGAATGGATAGATGGATGGATGGATAAATGAACTGATAAAGGCATAGATGGATGGAGGAATGAATGAAAGAATGAATGAATAAATGAATGAATAAATGAATAAATGAATGAAGAATAAAATTATTAAATGAACAAACAATAGCTAATGAATGTTGCCATCTACCAGTAAATGAATGAAAAGTTATGATCAATGTATTAAAAATCTATTCTAAAGAATAAGAGCTGCTTTTATGGAGAACACATATATTAAAAAAATAAATTGCTTACTTCTAATATTTCCTTAGATACTACATAAGTAGGATTGGATTCATATACTACTAATTCTTCAACATGTTCTTTGGGAAAGTAACCTCCTTTTCCATCAGACTGTGAAAAAAATACAAAAATATTTTTTATTTGATATAGCATCAAAATTACACAAAGTAGATGGCATTGCAAAGCACTCCCTCTCGTCCCTTAACTCCTCTATACACATATCAATAATAAACCTTCCTCAACTTACCTCTCCAAACCAGAGTTCTGGTGTTTTATCAGGTTCTTTTGCATAAATATAGACTTTTTGTCCTTCTTTAAGTTGCAAGAGTCCATTTTCTCCAGTGCCCTCAAAATTTGTTATAACTTTACCTACAGATATTGGCTCTGAAAGAAAATAAAAACAAAAAAAAGTTATGTCTAATTTAACTCAAATATATTTGGAAAAAAAACCTATTATATAGAAAACCCTTGGATATTTCTTTCATATATGGGGCCTCATAGTAAAAAAAAGAACAAATTGAATGACTGTCTTTTCAGAATTGCCAAAGCTTCGCTATTGCAAAATGTCCACTTCCAGATTTCCATATATAACTTTATGACCCAAAAAAATTTCAGTTGTGTAATGTTTGCGTAAAGTAGATACTGATATCAAAATGGGAAACCTTACTTAGACACTCCACTATATATCTGGGACTACATTTGTACACTTTATAAGACTTAAATATGAACAAATTTGACCCACTAGGGACTAAGTTTTATATGTATCAAAATAAAAGGATTATATAATAAAAAAACCTTAGATAAGATTGAAATAAAGAAAAAAAGGAAAAGAATTATCAGCTTATATGTAAAAGTTTAAACTATGAAAGTAAAAAAATGTGTTTGTATTTATAAAATATAAACAGTTCATTCAACACACCCTTAAGACCTAGTAGCTTTAATTTCTGAAATATTGTAAGTTTATCAGTTGTCAGAAATAGAACTAATTTTTTAGGATACTATATAGATGAATTTGTCATTAAAGAACCTTACGTCTCAAAATAATGAGTTTTGTTATTCATAGTAGTTTGTGGCCTGGTAAGTTTATAAGGAAGCCTAATTTTAAAAAACTTATTTAAAAAATTGTCGGATTTAACTCTACTCAAGACTCTCAAAGTCATTAAACCAGTTTATTTTAATTTCATTTTTGTAAATTTAAAGGTTAAAAACTTAGAGTTAGTTAGTCTAGGATGGTTCAAAATATTCATCAGACGTGGACTTTTCAGATCCAGTGTCACTAGTCTGCGACACCGGGGCAAGAAAAATAAAATAACAACACGAAAAAGTACTGAAAAAACGAACCACAGCTACTCACCATTACATAGGGGATCCCTACATAACCTAGCCTCGGACATTGAATGTGTTATTAAGACGGTGGACAAGAAAAATAGCGCAAAACACGCTAAGTTCGATCTTGCCACCATCTTGCATACTGGATTAATGAAATTCCACGCATGCGTAATTGTATTGTTACGTAGGTGACGTGTCCTTTGGGGAAAACTCGCAAGGGGTGACTGGTGAACGAGAAGTCATAGAAACACAGACCTTTCTCCTGGAATGCTGTGGGTAATACTACTTATTAAAGCGAGAAAATCTGTCCTATTGAGAGAGAAGGCTTCCAAAGTGGCTGTCCCGTGACGAAATAATTATTTCTGATCTAATTTCAATGACTTAGCGCGTGGAAAGTAATTCGTACCTCCCCTCCCTTAGAATGTATTTTTTTAACCAGTTAATTGAGAAATGACGTCACAGTTAATGAGTTCTAATTTCCACTTTGATATATGGCTTGATAAAAAAAGATAAGGCCAAGTATAATTTTGTAAAAAAGATCAATAATATATTTTTTTCGCTTTATTTAGATCAGGGAAAAGGGGGTTAAAGGGCGTGGTCGAGAATTACCTTTGGCAGTGGCATTTGAGTTTAAAAATCTTAAATTAAAATTATAAATTTAAAATATAAAAAGGAAAAAAAGCAATCAAAAATCTAGAATTCATGTGTAAGACAGATCAAATAGGAGTTGACAGTAAGGAGAATAGACCTGAATCGACTAACCAGATTGGATACCGTATAGGACAGAATGAATGGGAATGACAAAGGAGAATAGATCTGAATCAGATTGAATACTGAATAGGACATAATGAATGGGAATGACGAAGGAGAATAGACCTGAATCAGTTTGGATACCGTATAGGACATAATGAATGGGAATGACAAAGGAGAATAGACCTGAATCAGATATACCGTATAGGACATAATGAATGGGAATGACAAAGAAGAATAGACCTGAATCAGATATACCGTATAGGACAGAATGAATGGGAATGACAAAGGAGAATAGACCTGAATCAGATATACCGTATAGGACAGAATGAATGGGAATGACAAAGGAGAATAGACCCGAATTAGATATACCGTATAGGACAGAATGAATGGGAATGACAAAGGAGAATAGGCCTGAATCAGATATACCGTATAGTACATAATGAATGGGAATGACGAAGGAGAATAGGCCTGAATTAGATTGGATATCGTATAGGACAGAATGAATGGGAATGACAAAGGAGAATAGACCTGAATCAGACTGGATACCGTCTTCTAAAAGTAATGTTTTTTGGTAGTTCGATCTACTGAACAAACACTTCATGTGATATTATTTTTTAATAAATTCTTGTTATATATAATTGAAACTATAAATTTAAGTTAGTTTTAGGTTCAGATGCAAAAGTGTAACAGCTGCCTTAGTGAGTGAAATAGTTGCTTTCATACACAAGCTACTTTCTTGCTATTTAGAAAAGATTTCACGAACCAATATTCACAGAGTGGAAATTCACCAAAATACTCGCACCGTCACGGTCACAGCACGATAATACTTACCGAGAACAGCAATACGAATTTGCTCTATTTCCCACAAGACTCACGAAGGTGCTACCTTACCTGGTTAACATTTCATGTTACTCGGGTTTTTCTCTAGTGTCTCCAAAAATAGTGCACAAAATAGCACAAAACGCCTATGATATGATAATCTAACAATTACAATTTTCCCGTTAAAATCAATTTCTCCGTTAAAATACTGACATCGCCTCTCATTCCTCTAAGATTTGCAAGAATAAGAAAGTTCTGCCGGCAATTTTTTCTATCTTATATATATATATATATATATATATGCATATTGTATAGTTAAAATTATCTTTGACCAATTTTTAGAGTAACTTCCTCAGAGACGTATTGTCTTATTATACAATTTTTTATGAATAGCTCAAGCAATTGTTTCACCGATAATAAGGCGTGTACTCTTAATTATAATTAAGTTAAAACATGACTAAAACCATAATAAAAACGAGGGGATTCTTCTAAATTTCTAATATAAATTGATAGACTGTTCTGTCTTTGATTATTAAAAAGCAGCCTTTAAGATTGTTGGTTCTAGGTTTTTTCAAAATGTTTTAGGCAATAAACATGCAATAATATCCACCGAAGGACTTCTTGGCGTCCAATCGTCTTGGAAGGGGATGTTCTTCTCACTCCGATAGCTTTGTTTTGTTCTCCACTTTCGTCGACGATTTTCCACAAGTCCGCAATATAAAATTTCTTTTAAAGTCAAGCATTTTATACTTTTTGTGTCTTTAAAATACAGTGATTTTACTTGGAATCTTCATTTGGAACTTCCAATTCCTGCAGCCCCATCAAGAAAACAACGTCAGCATGGCTGCTGTCGAATGTACAAACCAGTTCACATGAAAATTTATCTTCTATTCGTCGTGAATTGTTAGAGTCAAATGAAGATATAAAGGTTTGGAAGTTAGGAGATTTAATTTCTTTCGACGAAAGTCCGTTGGCTTTTGATAACTGAAAATAATAGAAAGAAAATGGAAAGAAAAAGTTAAACGTTTACGTAACTACGTAGGAGGCAACATGGTCGAGTGGTCATAGCGTCGGTCCGGTGATGCCGAGTTCGACTCCCGCTGTGGCCACTAGCGGAGACTGTATTTGTCCTGGTTTCTGATTAGTTCAAATTCAGTTTCTCGACCATGCTTGTTAATAGCCAACTGGTTTGCCTCCTTGCCAGTTGCCTTGATCATTTCTTCATTTCAGTGTCCCCAATTAGTTGTATAAACTAAATACATTGACACTCAAATAAATTTATTTATTTATTTAGTTCCCTGGGATTGTGTAACTTATTACTACTCGTTAGTTGAGCTAGGGAGATAAGGTAGCCTTGACTTTCGAGTTTCTCTGAGGATCAAAGATGAAAATTAACCCCCAAGATTGGGTGATTACAATGCATTGTAATCTGATACTTACAGTTCTATACACGCTGGACCATTTCGTATTTCGTCTTGTTCCATAAATGCGAAACACTTTGTGCTTATAATATTTTTCTTGGGTTTATAATGCTTTAGTTCGAAAAATATCGCAGTACCTGTAAAATGGATAAACTTGCATTAATTTGTCATAGTTACTTACTTACTTACTGTTACTAACAAACGCCTAGGCTGTTGAAGGCTGGGAGAGGAGAAAAGAGTTGAAGGACATATTGTGACAAGATCTTATATATTGCGTGACCAAATTCCGTGGATACAGGTTTCTCGTTTGGCCCACTTTTTACTCACACACGCTACCACTACACTGGATATTTATGGATTCATTAGATTCATTCATTGGATTTATTGGATATTCATGGTTAAGACTCCCCTTAGTTACCGTTGCTATGTCACACAAGCTTAACAAATTATCTAGAAAATCAGTCAGAATTCAAAAATCTGATCCAAACAAAAACATTGACTAATCATTACCTTTCGGTAATCTTTCAATATGTCTTTGCAATTCTACGTCTACACCAAAGAGAACGTAGTTCCCATCTTTTCGATTGGAGACTGGAGTGTCTTGTGATGCTGTGACACTAACAGAGTCGCTGTCTGGAAGATTGAGAAATCTCTACCTTAGGGGGGGTGTAGAGGGGAACGGATGAGGGTGTAGGGGGAACGAAACTGCTAAAAAAAGAGGGGGAGAGGAATAAAGATGATATATAACAACTAGGAGAGAGAGCCAGAAAAGACGAAAAGAGAGGAGGGAGAAATGGCCGGGAAAATAAGAATAGGAGAATATTGAAACGTTTTTCCCCTCTCCGATCGAGGGGGTCTTCTTTATTTGAGGGAATATCATCTTAATGGTGTTCCCTGCGCTATCTTGAAGGGTAACCATGCCTGTGCGTTGAAGCGAGAATGGAGGTGACCTTGCAATGATAGACACGTGAATAATAGGCCGTTTGTATGATAGCGCCATTTTTCTTCCACTACCAAAATGTTTTGCAGATTCTCTTTCTTAAACAAATTCGAATTTCCTCATGAGAACAGTAAGGTGCTAATTAACTGAACAATAGGAAGTGTGCAAGGGATTCTGATAGTGATAGTAAATGAAGCTATAATGCAAGTGGCCTATTGTCCAAGGTCTTTAGAAAAGGTATCCATCATTGCGAGGTCACTGCCATTCTCGCTTCAGTGCACAAGCATGGTTATCTTTAAAGATGGCACAGGGAGTTGTGAACTGGACTATTAAGAACATAGTACACTTAATCACACATTTTCAAAAATTTAGCTAAATCTTCCTAAGCCCCAAGCAAGCAAATATTGGTATTAATTCGTGCTCCATAAGAATGAAAATTACTTAAAATTCAAACTAGACTGCAGAAATACTTTACCTCTGACGTGGATACTGAAATAAGTATTGATGTATGATGCTGCATCTTTGAGTCCTATTTTATCTATTCGTACAGTAAGTCTATGATATCCTGTTTCATAAGGGATTCTTGGTAGAAGGGTACCACTTTCACCTTAGGATAACAAATAGATGACTTAGATATTTCACAATACCAACGACTTCTCCTAAGCAGATGTCATTAGGATCATCACACTTAGAATATTAGTGTAGGAGGCTAACACCAGGTTTGCTCAGTTGGTTGAGCAATGAACTGTTATGCAGGAGGACAAAGGTTCGATCCCTGGCTGGACCAAAGCTATAGATGACCCCACCTACTTTTTCTTTTGACCCTGGCATCGTATTAATTATAAATGTACAATAACAGCAACTATAATTTACTTATTTATGGGTGACATGGATGGCATTCTGTTCGAGCCCCAGCTCAGACTGGTTCATATGTGAGTTGTTATCTCCCTTGCCAAGAGGGTTTTCTCCAGATTCTCCAGTTTTCTCCCTCCGTAAAAATCAACATGTGAATTGAGTGTTGCACATCATAAATACATACATCAGGAAAAAGCCATGGACAGGGAGTGGTGGTTGTAAAATAAAAGGTTTTTGCTTTTTTATAATTACGTGCCGTAACAATATTACCACTAACTCAGGTTACAGCTAGAAACATACTTGTAAGATATAGAAAACATCATATTTACCAGCTAAAACAAATTCCGTGGTATTGAATATTGATTCACCATCATTACCACTAAAAATGGAAACAATAAACAAAATATAAGAAAAGGCTTCTTTATATTTATTGTACATACATTTAGAACAAAATTGTAAAGCCACTACAGGAATATTTGTTACAAACATCTTCCATGAGAAAGGATCAGTAGGCAGATACTTACATTATTGACGGTACTTCAACTCTAACAGGAAAAGGTTCATTCCATCCTAGCATTAGATTTCTTAGAACTAGAAATTAAAAGTAAAGAGCTTTTCTTTTAGCATGGTCTTCGTTAGCTGGTTTTATAGCATTCAGAAAATTTTAACTCTGTGACTGTCACTAAAAATGAGTGGTATTGATGATAGATGCCTTCCCTGCTGCAAGGAAAGTTCCATAAAGAAATCATCTTACTTTTAGGAATAATCAATTTTAATTCCTTCCCTCCACATGGTAGTTTACACCATCATGCCTCAATTTAACAAATTGACTTCTTATGTGTCTGTACTCTTATTGACGATAAATTGTGTCATCACATTGTCAAAGTAGTGTGGAACCATGAGGCATAGCCAAGTGGATCTGCATACTACTTTGACAATGTGATAGCGAAATTTATTATTATACCAGTTATTGTAAAAAGTGGGTTTTCTGAAACCAGAAAAATCTATATTACATCAAAATGTTTTGAAATTTGTTTGAACATAAATAGAAAATGTACAATGTATGTACATTGCTTTATGTACCTTCTCCAACTTTCTTGATGTCTTCATAAGAAATATGAACTTCAGCAAATTCCTATAAAAGAAATAGTTTCTTAAAAAAATTAATTCATTGCATTTCTTGTATAAAGTACAACATGCAGTTCCACATAAAAATATGCATGCCTCTTTAAAGAGGAGGGAGGAAAACTGAACAACCTAGAGAAAAGCCCTTTAAGCACAAGAGAGAACCAACTAAAGACTCTACTCACCCCGGGGGGGATCTCTTGAAAAGTGGGTAGGGGGCTCGATGAACGGTTTTGAAAATGACCCTAAAAGGTATGCATAAATTAACTGAGGTGCTGATTTCAGACCCTAAAAGGTACCACCACATTTAAAATGACAACATTTCCAACCATTATATTCTTGTATGACATTTGTTTTTTTCAAAACGAACAAATCTGACCCTAAAAGGTACAGAGTCAGCCAGGAATCAGCCAGAGACCCTAAAAGGTACACGCGGTCTCATTTTCAACCCCAAAAAAGTCTGTTGAGCCCCCCTACCCACTTTTCAAGAGAGTCCCCCCTGAGCTACTCACATATTACATCGAGAGGTGAGCACTCTCATGGCTGTATGCCACCCTTGCTTCCACGTATATATCAGTGGGATGTATGGATAATTCATGTAAGTGTTTCATACTTGAATTTACCTGTGTAGACAAGAGTGTTTTACTTCTCATATCCAGACATATTGCTATCTTCATCATTAGTTTCTAAAACAAATGAGGATGTTAATAAGTCAATTACAATATATCACTTGAAGAGAGTCAATTTAATATAATTAATAATTTAATTTTTATGTTTCATGGAAGAAAACCAAATCATGACTGATCATGAGACTAAGGTCAAATGTGGGCATTGGCTGTGCACATTGAAAACAATGAATAATAAGGTGAGGTTTAAGCTTAGTCTAAATATGCCGTGGACTCCTTGTATATGAAATCAATCTACAGCAAAAGAATGTAAGCCTATGGAAATGAATACAAGTTATTGTCTCTGATGACCCCCATTTAGGGAGGTGCTGCAAGGGATCTATGCCCTCCCATAAAAACTCAAGACACCCAATCCATGCAATTTTGGTCAAGCAGGAATTTACATGCTGCAATTTGTAGGCCCAATTCATTAGCCCCACACAATCATGAAACAAATTGCGTGTGTAGTTTAAAACCCAATTCAAGCCTAATTTTAAAAACTGAATTGACCTGATTTACAAATTCTGTAGCACTGTCACAGATTTTCTCATAACCACTTGATTTTTTTACAGACTAGCATGAGCATTCAAATCATGCTTGAATCAGACACTAAATTACATGATTGCACATTTGCTCCAGATATGACAAATCACAGACCGACAAATCACAGCATGTACATGTAGTTGGACTTTAGGATATGTTAGTATCAATAAAAAATCTATCAGTTTTTTTCTGTAATCACAGAGTGGGACAATCACGAACGGAACCCTCAGAACCATGCTAGGTGAAAGCCCAAGATCGAATTGGAATTTAGAAGTTGGTCACATAGAACACCGAGCATGAGGGACTTGAACCCAAGTCGCATTTGTGAGAGGCAAGCACTTTTACCCTCTCACCCTCCACCTTGAAAATTAGGTGTAACGTTTTCTTACAATTTAGATTTTAAATCATGCATGTATTCCCTCAAAAATAAGATTCTTTGTCAGAGTATCATCTACATATTATTTAAGAATATGCATAATAGATAAATTACGAGCCTTGTATGAAACGCAAGACTGAAGAAGAGGGCCAATGGGCTTTCACAACTTCAAGTCGTGTAAAAAATGAGCCAGCTCAACTAGAAACTGTGGACAGCTATTTCGGCCTGTATTGGGCTCATCTCTTATGCACTACTTTTTTGTGGGATTCTAACAGCTCAATAGATACACTGTGCTGACCAGGCACAACAGATATTAAAATATAATACCTTTTGCTCATGTTGGAACATCTGATTTTCTATACTAGTACCCTTGTTGAGTTCTTTGGCAAGACTGAAATTATGAAGAATGGCATATATATAGAATTAAAGAACTCTCTAAGAACAAAAAAAGCCACCAAATTTTTCATTTTAATACATATTATATAAAGCTATATTTAGAGACCCAATACATGTACATATTGTATCTGCTATTTTCGATATTATTTAGTCATTCCTGACAAATTTAATTAATGCTTAAATATCTATATGTAATTAGTATCTATATACTGTATGTAAATTAAAAATTGAGGTGTGTATAGGTATAGCGGCTTTGCACCATCATGTGATGGTAGCCATGACAGGAGGCAGGAACAAATGAATCTGGTCTGATCTGATTTACATGAGCAAGAAATCAGTTTCCTAGGGAAAAGTATTGTTCCTCTCTCCTGTCATGGCTACCATTATAAGATGATGCAAAGCCTCTATTATAATATGTGCAAATCTGTAAATGGATAACATGTAGTTCCGGAAAATATCCATATCCCACCCATGGAGAAAATTGGAAATTCTGGAGAGGAGGGGGGTCAGAGAAAGAACAAAACTACAGAGTTTGTATGGAAGAAAATTGGAAATTCCTGGGGATAGTGGGGTCCTTTAACAAATTCCTTCTGTGGTGGAGGTATGAATGTTTTCTGGAACATTACACAATGCATATCATATTTTTTACACACACACATAAATACATATATAGTACTGTATATTTTTTAATATATGAAAGGTATATTCTTTAGCAACTTTGAAAATCATTGTTTCAGAAAGGTGATAATAATGTACAACAACCATTCCATTATCAAACCCACTCTAAATCACTCAACTAACACATAATTTATTAAATTTATGTTATGTACAGTAGCTGTAATTAGTGTGTGTGGTTTGTATATTTCTTATGTGTAGTTCCAGAAATTATCCATCCCCCCCTGAGGAGGAATTTTTAGAGACCCCCTTCCCCCAGAGGAATTTTTTTAAAGACACCCCTTCCCCCTACCCCAAGAAATTCAAATTTTATTCCATACAAACTGCAATTTTGTTCTTCCTATGACCTCTCTGCCCTTCGGGAATTCCAAAAGCCATATTCTGTAATAACTTTGAAAATTCATTATGGTTTACAAAAGCAATAATAATAATGTTCAACAACCATTCTGAAACCCAGTTTACATCACTCAACTAATAAATTTTTCATCAACTTTATTTGGGAAAGACTATCCAGTGTGACAGCTGACACAGGAAACATGTCATCCTTAACCTTAATAGTCCATCAGACTTAAAACGAGCTTGGACTGATATTAGTCTTCAATGAAATTTTAGCAATAAATCACTGAAACCTTCTAAAAATTTAAAATCAATTAAAATCTTTTACTCAAAGATTTTGTACTAAAGATTTTTCTGACAGAAAATCAAGACAATTTGTGTAACTGCAGCTTAAAATTGTTAATTTTGGGAGATAATGAGTTTTTACATAAGAATGAAACCTTGAATCTAGATACATTAATTGCTGAGCCTTATCTGATTTTTCTTAAGATTTGTTTAAAAAAGTTAAGCTTATCCTTTTAAAAAGGTTAAATGGCAATCTCCTACATTGGTAATTAATGAATTAAAATATAGCGTACAGCTAGCTTTATCACCCACATATTTTGATATAATTTTTTTGAATCGTATTCACGGAATGTTAATTATGAAAGAAAATAAGGTCTTTGAGGTCGCCGTTTTAGTCATTATGAATGCTATGCTTCAGATCGCTTCAGGCACAAGTTCAGAAACGAAACAGAATATCTTTACAGTTGACATTTTTCGATGGATAGCAAATACCGCTTATTTTCATTAACAATACTCTAGTGCCATTGATGAAGAAGAAGTAGGATAAGTGGAAGTGAAAAAAATTCTTTAGCTCACTTCAGGGAAATATTCCAAAAATCCTCAGGGCTTCATTGTTTGTTTTGGAGTATTAATTTGTAAGCTCATTTTTAGGTGTTACCTCGAGTATGCTTCGGCAGCTTCGACGAGTTGTCCCCACGAGTCGAAATCAGTGCCCTTAGTAAATGCTGCATACCATCTGTTGACAGTTCTGGACTTCTCCGTCATGTGAAGGCAGGAATGGAGGTTTAGACTGCAGGATTCTGGATGAAGGAATAAAAGAAGAAACAGCTTTAGTCTGTCGTGACCCGATTCGAAAGAACTCCTGTAGGGGAAAGACCGCTGATTATGATACTGCAGTGCCTTACTGTAATTAATTATATATGCAAAGCGGCTGGATTGGTTTAGCTATTAATAAATTTTAAAAATATATATAATCAACTAAAAGAGATCACTAACAAAGTTAAAAATAGTTAGAAAAGAATACTTCCAGAACAATCGATCTGGGAAAACGTAATCTTGGTAACCCAGAAAATTTTGAATAATTTATAATTTAATATAGGGAAAGCGAGGAAAGAAAAATTCCGTTACTTGATACAAACTTTTAGATTTTTTATGCCGTAGTAGGGATTTTAAATTATATTTTCCTTTAAATTTTGTCCCTTTTCTACCATCTCGTAAAAGGAAGTGGAAGCAATAAACACCAGTGCGACTTCCGGTCTATCTGTGTTGTTTCCATGCCAACAACGAAGCTCAAAGTCACTAGCTTTCATTTCAAAGTCAGCGTTGAAATGGCTTGAATCCATAAGAAAAACATGTCTTGCTCTTTTAAGAAAGGAGTTAGCCTCAAACAAGGATCTAAGACATCTACAGTCTTAACCAATCGGTCTAGTTTTATCACGATCGTAACAGACGAGCCGTACGAAACTCGTTGTGCAGGACCGCGAACAGAAGCACATCGCAAAGGCGTGCGACCTTTGAATAAATCAACTTTATGTCTAGAAATTTCTCCTCTGAAAACGTCTTACGAAAGCTGCATGAAGTCGGTAAGCGAATTAATTAATCTCTTGAATTCGTCTGTTAGGTATGTTTAGTTTCACACGAGAATTCTAAGAAGAGAAGTAAACAATACAAGAACATCGCTATGCTACACAAAAGATCTTGTTTAACAAACCCTCAGACTAATAACTTGGTTCAATCTTGATCACGAACAGTAGCTACTATCGAAATAACTTCCAATCATCTCAATAGAAACAAATTTTTTTCTTTAGAAAATTTTGTTTACACTTCAAGAGATCAGTAGGTCTGAGTAAATGCTACCTTCAGTGAATCAAAACTTTAATAAATTAGCTTAATCTATGATAATGATATAAGCTTATTTCGTATTCAAAATCGTGCTTAAAATGCAAACACACACAAAAAGTGCTAAATTTTGCATTTAAATGCTGCTTATTTTATATCTTACTGCAGGTTTTGATTATTTTGTAGAGTTTTTCTGGAAGTAAAAATTTGCAGCCCAGCAAAAGGCCTTCAGCATTTCCTTCTCAGCACACATCACAATTCAATATTGGAATTGCCAGTGACCATATGTTAGATACGCATGTCAAAAAGACTTATGTTCATCACAACATAGTGCCAGTAAGTGCATTTAACCAGTTCCCCTCCCCCCCCCCCCCCCCCTTCCCACTGCATTAGGAACCCACAAACCACCTCACATAGTCCCAGAGATCTTCTGACCACAGACCAGTCTATGAAAATCAAAGAGAGCTGGAAGCTGGAATGATAGTCTCCAAAACCACTTATTTACCTTGGGTTTGAAATAATTCATGTCATCACGGATATTATCAATACCTTATCTCTGTCTGATTTTATCTGCACAGTGGCTCTCAATGGCCAGCATGGGGTTTCAGGGATTAGGAAGGAGGTCACTAGAGGGCCATTTTGCAGGCTTTCTGGTTGTATTTATGTAATTTCTCAATATCAGACTAATCAATTACATGAGCACAACCAACGATGGAATAACCAGATGTCTGGTAAAGATATGGTGGAGTCAACCAGACAAAATAAATGTTCAGAGGTAAATTTTGCATGTAACTGGGATGCCTGACTTTGATTAGTTTATACTGTTTTGGGCACCCCAGCACAATCAAACTTCTTCTTTTTTTTATATATTGTTAATCAATTAAATTTTAACTTTTGTGTGAAGGATATATTGAGCGATTGATTGAATAACAAACTTAATCGCTGAAAAAGCAATATATATTACAGGTAAACTATCATTATTTCTCTTTTTCATTTCCTTCCATTTGATTTTTTTTTTCTTGTTTTATTATTTTTCAGATGACTTTTAATACAACTTATTCCACAATACATGACAAGCTAGGGATGGAAAGAGGGCCAGGTTCTCAGATGAAACCACCAATGAGAAGAAAATTTGACATTTTAACTGGTATAATAAGAAACATTTTTAAAACCCCCTCCCCTCAACTCAACACCAGTTGTGACTATTTCTAAATTAAGTGTAAAAAAATCATCAACTAAGTTTTTTAATTTTTTATTTTTAGGAGAGCCATTACACTTATCACAACAAGAAGATTTTCACCTTACATCTAGAAATCGCATATTACATAACATGCGACATGGAAAAGACTTCCAGAATTCATTCATCTTGGGATAAATTTTGTTACATGTAATTATAACAGTTGTAGATTGTTGAACATTTTTATATAAAGAAGGTTTTTTATAGTCATAATAAATGTGAATGAAATAAATTGATGTCTTTTGTTGTTGTTGTTGTTGTTGTTGTTGTTTTTTGTTTGTTTGTTTTTTTTTGCCTGTAAGAATAAAATGCATGTTCAGCTTTTTCCTGTAGTTTGTTAGGGAGAATATGTTGCCTTCGTTTCTTCGTCTTAGGCAAAAACAAAATATAAAAGCTAGAAAACTCCATGACATTGTTTACGTAATCCCCCTGCGACATCAGTAGCCCCCTCCCCCTCCCTCCCAGGATTAAAGGCCAAATATCCATGGTGCATTGTGGTCATCAATACTAGTAGATAAACAAAAATGGCGGATACTGGCTCCGAACTCACCGAAAAAGAAAGTAAAGCAAGCGATTACAGCAGTGAAACTGTCGTTCGACAATCATGGCTCATGAAAAGAAGCAAATATTCTAAAAGATGGGATAAGATGTGGTGCTGTTTAAAGAAAAATGAATTATACTACGGGAATTCTTCAGAGGCAAGCTTTTGATTTTACTTTGGTTTTTTGACAGATTCGCGAATCGTGCCTTTTCTTTTTTCGTTTAAAGTTTCAACCTTCATAACAAATTCCCTTACCTGTTTTCGTGCAATATTTAGTCAATGTAACAAGTTGTCAAATTTTTCACCAGGACATGACGAAAGTTCTTCAACTCGAGGGGTGTGAACTCTCAGAATGTGATATTGACAAGAAACAGTTTGCTTTTCGTATCAAACCAAAAAGTAGCAGCCGATTCTACTATTTTCATTCAGAAACCGAACAAGAACAACAAGACTGGATGCAAGCTATTTGTTTTGCAAAGGCATCTGGGAACATGGGAGATGGATCACAAGCATGTGTTGTTCAATAGACCTTATTCGTGGTGTGACAATGTTTTCCCAATTGAACGTGACAAACCTCTGGGAGAATGAAGAGCTATTGTTTTGAAACTCATCGAGATACCATCGTTATTCCTTTCGTATCCTTTGGGATACTCGTGAACTTTTCGAAGAGTAAGAACAAAAGAAAATGAATCCCCGGGAGGTTTGTCACGCTGAATTGGGAAAACATTGTCACACCATGAATAAGGTCTATAGCACACCCTACCCCCTCTACCTACATGGATGACTCATAAGCACATGTAATACAATAGCACACCCTACCCCCTCTACCTATATAGATGACTCGTAAGCACATGTAATACAATAGCACACCCTACCCCCTCTCCCCACATGGATGACTTTTAAGCATGTGTAGTACACGTGTAGTTGATATAAGTATAGACTGAATCAATCAAGTGGTCTAAGACATTGGAAAGTATATAGATGACCCAGGGGGGAGAGTACTCTTGCTCATTTAGGGTAGGGATGTGGCAATGAGCTTTCTGAACCCTCGCCCTGTTCCATAGTGAAATAGCTGAAATTCATACCCTTTTCCAGAGTAAGATTGTATATAAAAAAACCTGTTCTGCTTGTACTTGAGAAAAAAGATACCCTGTTCCAGAAAGAGAGAGCATGATTTCATACACCCAGTTCCAGCAGAGAGTAAGCATGATTTTATATACACTGTTCCAGGGTAGAATTGCTGAAAACCATACCCTGTTTGGTGGCACGTCGTACCCATATAGCAAATAGGGGAGTATCCCACCCCCGGATAGATGACTTGTATTTATATGTATTTATTATTAAATTATAAACTGTAAAAGATATATTTTTTATTGTTTACCAATTAGAGTGCACACACTAAAACCGTGAACATTAAATAGCTTTGTTTTCTATTGTTTAGTTATTCACTATTTAGTGCTAAAAATTAGTATTTGTTCCACGGATTTAGTGTGAGCACTCTATTGAATTTTTACACTGATTTAGTTGAAGTATATTTTTCCACTAGCTGCCTAGCTGGTTCACTGTTTGTTATCATTAATAGACCTCTTGCAGCACATCAGAATGCAGCTCAATTTGGATGGAAAACACTGGGTTTCCAATTCTCATAGGATAGAAATTACTTTGTTTTGTACCCACAAAATTACGCTCCTTTGACATCACATGCAAGAAGTCTTGTTCACAAGTTGTATATTGATCATGGACAGATATTGAGCATGGACAGGCTGTAATTACTCGGGCTACCTGCAAGGTAGACCGAGTCTAGGTTTCGGTTTTCTATCTATCTATCTATCTATCTATCGACGTTGTCGAAAGTGTGTAAGCCTGCGATGCTCGGCGGTCTGCGGTGTTCCCCTGCAAGTATGAAAACGAGGCGGGTTACCACAAGTCATGTGACTTGCTTTGCTTTTCGAAGGTTCTGTAGGTCTTTTTCCTTTTGCTTATCTTGCTAGCTGCCTCTCGTGCTTTATCTTGAAAACTTATTGGAAAGTAATGGCGACTTGCTGTTCTGCTGAGGCGCTCAAAATACATACAAAAGCACACGCCGTTCGCGGTAGACCCACTCTAAAAGATGTCGAGCGTCAGTTTCGAAACGGGTCGTTCCGCGAACTCAAAACCCAAAAGAATACCAGAA
>NW_022261344.1:91185-104435 GCF_009602425.1 Actinia tenebrosa
CGGAAATTATTTCTTGCTTACGCATTTTCCACGCAAACAGTTAACTAAAGAATTACATTCCTATGTGTACACGAGGCATTCCTAATTAAAAATATAGATTTATGACTAAATAATTACTGTCCAAAATAGTGTCTTTTGACTCTGTCACATATTCAAAGTAATTCCATACCAAATTGAGGCTAACCCTGTACAGAGTATTGGAAAATGGAGTATTGATGAGCAGTACAGTACATCAGAATAGTATTTTCCTGGTATTCAAATTATGCATAATGATTCAATTAATGATTAGACCCACAGCCTAACAGGCCATGAGTGAATAGCCCATGTAGTACAGAAAACAATGGAATATTTCACTCACTGCACATGGTTTGGGAGCATTGCACTGGCAACACATTTTTAGAGATCTACGGCACTTTTCAAAATATTCTGAAAGTTGTATGCCAAAATTTTGTAACATGATAATTTCAATCTTAACTTCAGAAGACCACCAATGTTTTACCAAAAATCACATTTCTAGGTATCAGATACCCCAAAATTATTACAGGAACAAGAATAAATATATGGAAAACATAATCCCGACAAATGGAAAACATAATCCCGACAAATATGCTAATCAGATATAATCAGATTTGTTAATTATTATTATATGAATTTTTTTTCTAAAAAATATAAAGGATATTGTTATTAAAAACAAGAAGGTTGAATAGTTAAAGTTAACGAAAATGTTACTTCAATTTTCATAAATATGCAAACTCTGTGTCTCTGAGTTGCACGCTGAAATTTGGTTTTTCGCTGCCGTCAGTCAAAAATAAGAAAGGTAAGGACTGATTAGGTTTGATTGACGGCAGCGAAAAACCAAATTTCAGCGTTCAGATCGCACACAGAGTTAGCATGTTTATGAAAATAATTGCAGTAATTCTTTAAATTTTGATTCTGTAGTTAGGTCAAAGGAAAACCAGCTACATTAGATGTCATGCATGTTGGATCTATCCATCTGCTATGTCTTGAAACCCTTGACAATGTGCACTAAAGGTTATGTCCACACTAATGCATTTTCGAAACACTCCATTTTTGTTTCACCAAAAACGCATCGAAAGCTTCAGATCTAGCCTGCAGAGCAGGCGTTCTTTCGATGGGTTTGAGGAAGAATCAGGTTTTGGGGTTCCTGTTTCAACTACGTGCCCACAAGAAAAATGGGACCTAGCAAAAAAAGGGAATGTGGGGGGAGGGGCCCTTCACTTCTCTTTTGCTCGGTTTCAATAATTCTCGCTTGTGCCAATTTCCAAAGTTCCCCAAAAACCCCGGTTTTTCCCCAAACCTACAAGAACACCTGCTTTGCAGGCTACTTCCCATCTGCACTAGCGTTTTTATGGCATCCACATAAAAATGATCAAAAACCAAAAAAGTGCAGAATTGAATCACATCAGTTTTCAAAAGCCTATACAGTTCAAAGCTCTGGAGAGTGTTCTCTAACAAATTTATACCCTTTCAATCATTTTAGTGTGGATGCAGAAGCCAAAACGCATTAGTAATTTGTTTGGACGACGCCCAAGCCTTTTATCTAATGAATTCAATATGATCAGAAATGGTGCTCTTAAGTAAACTTTTCTCATTGTAATCAAATTTTATTCAATTCGAATTCATTATTAGTCTCCTTTGCAGTCGTTCTTAGTATCAGTTACTTTGGAAGGAGTTTAGGACCGACGCTAAGGAAGACTGCAAAAGAGACCAGTTCATTATAAGAACAAGCCTTATCTGAATAGTTGGCAACAAAATCAATTTGTGACATTTTCATGGCTGAGGAGGGTTTTCATTCTTCACACACACGTGACAGCTAAGCGTAACCAAGGAATGTCAGTTGCTAACCAAGAGCCAAATATTTTCCCATCTGGCCCAACCTAACTCAGTCTCACTTCCTTAATCCCAGAAAATAACTACCTTTTCTCTTTCAGTGTTGAAGTTATTTATTACAAATAAGTTTTTACATTTCATAAAACAAACTCAATGCTAAAAAAAATAATCCGTTGGTCAGATTTCATCCCTTAAAACTGAGCAACACTTTGAGCCTTTTTAAGCATAGTTAATGAGCGACATAATATTATGATGTTTGCAACAACTTTGTTTGAATGCATATATATATATAATATTCGGTTTTGAAATTTTTTTAAAACAACAAGGAATTCCATAAACCTTTTTTTCCAATCAATCAGAAATATTTGGGGTTTTTTTTGGCAGAGTACCTTTCTTATTCAAACTGATAACAAAAGACATATCAATAACAAATTTGTTTTTCAAATTACAAAAAAAAAAACTGACAAAAGAAAATTCAAATAACTTGATGCAATTAGACAACAAATATGAGGACTTTTTACTTGTTCATGTTTTAAAATTACCGTGCTACATTTGCAAACACAAAGATTTTACTTCAAAAACTCAAAGTTATAAGACCACTTCATTTTTGTATATAGGAATTTTAAATTGATCCGAAAAAGATATCCAGCGATGGATTTCTTTTCTTCTCGCCGACCAACATTCCTTTGATGCCAGTCACTGTTTATTAAATATTGTTTATTGTTTGATTAAATTTATCACCGGCATTCACTGATCCCATTAATATTGCCATCGATGATTCCATTGGTGTTGCCATTAGTGATTCCATTAGCGATTCCTTTGGTGTGGCCATTTGCTAGCCCATTCATGTGAACATGTGACATGGCTTTCTTGGATAGGACGGCATCTTTTTTTGAGACGTGTTTGCGTTTTAAACCAATGTCGAGTTCTGTGTTTCTGTGTCTGACAGCAGTAATGCTGTGTTTGTGTTCTAGCAACATGTGGTTTTGAGGTTTCAGACCAATGCAAGCTCTGAAAGAATGATTAGATGAATTAAAATTGCATTGTGCGTGTACCCAAGGGGAAGGGGGTGGTTATTATTAACACTCTAAAGTGTTTTCCAATTTACTTTCAAAATGGAACGAGAGGAACTCTAGCACCATGAGAACAAATCCTTACCCATCTGTCTTACTACTATCCACTTTTGGCACCACTAGATATTAATGAAGAAATAGAAATTGTGCTGTGTACAATTTACATTTTTAAAGCACACAGGAACTGGCAGAATATGGGGACAGGCAAAAAATTTTGTTTTTAGTATGCGAATGACAGATTGGAAGGTGCGCACATGCTGCATGCCCCCCAAAGCACATCCTTCAGCCAATCAGAATGTGATATCAGTTTTTTAATAATTTGCTATCAATACAATGGGGCCTGTTATACGGATCTACGTTGATCTAATCTCAGGGAAGGCCATCTCATCACAAAACAAAAAGATTCTCCGGTTCTCTAAGTAGAGTTGTTTGTTGGTTTTCTCTGGTGCTTCGAGAGTTTTTCCACCGGGTTCTCCGGTTTTTCCTCCCTCCACAAAAATCAACTTCTAAATTCTAATTCGATTTACCGGCTGCTTTAGGTTGCACAGCCTGTTAGGCATTAAGCTGTCCACCCAGGAGTGGTAAACGCATTAGATTCTAGAGTCAAGTTTCAACCTACCTGAAGATATTTTCAATGCAGCTTCGCTGTTTGAAGAGAGCATTTACCACAGGAGTATCCCTGGGTACAAGTGGAGCCTTGAGCAAGTAACTTAATATTGAGAGGATAGTGTTGAAAGACTGCAATTCTTCTTCACCGTCAACCTTAAACTTGATTCTCTCACAGATTTCACAGAGAATGACAAGGTCTAATATGATTGGAGCGGCAAGGAGAGAGTCCTAAACAAATCATAAATTTTATGACAAAATTATTATTTACAATTGAGTTTGCTTTAGGCAATCTTATGATTCATTCTATACCCTTTAGATGGGCCTAACAACCCCTACTTCCCCTCGGGACCCCAATCCCACCCCTCTTGGAGGACATCTTTCAGGGCCTGGAGGAGGGAGCTGACCAAACAGACTGTGGAGATAAACTTCTATCTTTTTGAATTTTGTCCTTGTGAGGTGGGTGAAGGGGCACTAAGGTCTCTATCTGTAATCCTTATCCTTGGCAATTCTTGGCATTGCATGCAGACACCACAATATTACGTACATTTGCTATCAAGGACAAAAAGTGACAGTCCAAAGTGTTGCATGCTGTATCATTCAGTACCAGATAATGAATTTTTTCCTACCTCACATGTGTTGTGCATAACAATGGTATTCAAACCATGCATGAAGATCTCAGAGGTATATTCATCCATTGCTCTCTTGCTGTCTCCAACATACGGAACATATTTGATGACAACACAGTGATCAGGTTTTTCACCTTCACCATATAAAATTCTATTAGATTCGACCATGTCATCCACAACATTGCTTTTTGATATTTCCTTGGATCGAAACTGCTTTGGCGCAGAAAGGTTCCTGCCATCATTGTTACCAAGGTGATTGTAGCTAACAATAGACACAGGCTGAAAAAAAAGGGAATTTTTAAATTGTTTAATATATATTAATTTAATCACATATTCATTTATTTGCAATGCAATAATAATAATGAATAGGTGCTTTAGAAGTTCAATATAACAAGGAGAAAATAAAAATAAAATAAAGTTATCTATTAATATTTATTTGTGGGCCCTGCAGTTTGGGCACCAGTACTGAAGATGGTCGCTACCAGCATCTTCAATGGATCTTAAAATTACATCATACCATTATTGACAGCTGCCAATCTTAATCATATAAGATGATCGAGTAGTAATACCAACCTTGATGCCAGCACTGACAAGGAAATCAACCAGGACAGACTTCATCTTAGTTTGTCCAGACTTGAAATCATCTCCAGCAAGGAAGGTCTTGTGTCTTTCAGCCAGCTCAATCAATCCAGGAACATTGGTGTTCTGGGGCGAACCATTTATGTAGGAGCACTAGGTAAACAGAAGATAGGAAAATGAGATGGAGAAACTACATACTACTTATCATTCAACTACTGGGCCTCAATAGTTGGTAAAACACTAAAAGAATTCTAGAATTCTATTGAAAACTTGCAATTCAGCTGATGAACATTTCAAGATGAGACAGGGAATTCTAGTGACGTCAAGTGAAACCCAGCATGAATACTCACCCCTTCCAAAATGGTAGCCACAGCAAAGATAGTAGAAGGAGAGACCTCACTTTCATTTCTAGCAATTGATGCAAGAAGTTCATCAGCTGTTTCATTAAGACCTGGTCTAACATCACAGAAGCGCTCAGTGTTGGCAGTCCATAGGACAATGACTTTGTCTAACTTATTTGTTTCTTTAAAGTCCCRGATGTCAGCTCTGATTTGCTCCATCATGCTTTGTTTTGTTCCAGTTAGAACATTATCAGCTCTTTCAGCTTGATTCGCGGCAATAAAATCAGGGCAATAGATCGAAGGGCGTGGCTTCATGTCAGCCAGGAATGGGCGCAGCTGTTTCTGGAGATTCCAGTCTAAGACTTGGGCTCTTTCCATTGCATCAGCAAGGTTCATTGATGAAATATCCCATCCATCAAAAACTATATCATTAGGATTAACCATGGGGAGAAGATCTTTAAATGGAACATGTACATCTCCATCTGTTCCTGTGCCAATACACACAGTAGATGCTTGCGTCATGGATCCAACATAGTTTGGTTTCTGTATGGCAAAATAAACAATGAAAATGTTTTAATTGACATTTAGTTACTACAATAAAATAAAATCTTCAAATTTTAATGATACCCTGAAACAACCTCTGGCCTAACCAAAGTCAGGGCATGGCTAACTCACAGATCAAACCCTGAAACAACCTGTGGGCTTATCTAAGTCAGGGCATGGCTAATTCAAAGATTGAACCCTGAAACAACCATTGGATTACTGCCAATCCAAAGCATATGGTAGATGGGGCAGGAGCAATTAGTTATTTCTGATTGACCACGGATGTGCCTTACCTTTAAACCTTCTTTGGTATGCCATGAAATATTCTTCTGGTTAGCAACAACTGCAGCTGTGAGTGTACATCCATTGTTGCCACCCCAACCAACTAACATGCAACCAAGCTTGGGAACTTTACGTTTCGTTTGAAAGGTATATAATGTTTCTTTGGGCACGACAGTGAAGGAGTTATTCTCACTATCTTTCTTTACTTCAGTGGTATCGTAGATATACTTGCTTTCAATGTACTCTTCAGTATAAGTGACATTTGGGCTGGTGACAATCAGCTTGGCCATTGTTGTTCTTTGAAAATATAAGGTATTATATATTGTTTTCTTTTCTTCTAGTAAACAATTAGGCAAAAAAGATCATAAAGATCATAATTATATTCGAAAATTAGAAAGCAACCGTGTGACAATTTTAAAGTTTATTGTAAAGATGTAACTGCGGTTTTTATTTCTGCAAACTCAGTAATTTCAATGGCTCGTTGTGAAATTGGTTTTTCACTGCCGCCAGTCAAGAACAAAAAAGGCACCAACTGATTATTTTTGATTGACGCATTTGCAAAATATTAAAAACTGCAGTAAAGATAATTGCCTATTTAAGTAAATTTAGTCATTGATTTAAACATAGCAATATTTACACAATAACTAGTTTATCGTAATTAGATATAGAGTATTTTCCCCTCAATCTTTAGTTTTTATATTTCAATTTTTTCTTTTTTTTTATCCATTTAGCTTTTTACTATTTTTTTAGTGTAACAGGTGAAGAGCCACCTATAGTGGATACACTGATATTAAATCATTATTATTTATTAGCTTTTTAAGCAGCATATATAGTTCTTGAATTAAGTTTGTAGAATTGTGGGAACAGAAAAATAAGAAATACAAGGGTCTTCTTTTATTTCTTGTAGAGTGTTGCAACACATTCTCAAAAAGTCGAATGGCAAAAATCATAATCAAATGTTCAAAAGACTAAATCATAAGCACTCGATTTTCCACAGACAGAATACTGTGCAATTCAGAGATTCGCTGTAAAACTTAACTTTAAAAGACGCCAAAAGAATATTAAAGCTTTATGATGGTAGTATGGGGCAACCTCTGCGAAACTGAGGGTAAAAAAAATGACAGGCGAGGTAAAATAAGATTATCCAACCCGTTCAAAAGAATCATAGCAATAAGACAACATTACCAAAGTTTCTTTACCGATGGATATCTTTTGCTTTTTCCCCTTCTTCTTCAATCCGCGATCTGTGGTTGACTTGGGAGTATCGATCGGCCGTTTTAGATCAGACGCAAATGTCTTAGGCAATAAATAAACCTAGAGTAGTTCGAGGTCACAGTCCAACAACACACTGGCCGATCAATGGATCGTGGACAATATATTCGTTGCTCTTCGATTGGTTAAGAAATATGGTGTGACTGTTCACAGCCGCTTCCCACCCTTACTATAACCTGAACCGTATCTGACTATACGTTTATTTTTAGTAAGTCAGATTAGTGTCACTTACAAAGCCTCTACGTTTAATAAGAAACGGAAAATCAAGCCGATAAAAATTTTTCAGGCAAAAATATATGAGAGAAAAGCCAAAATTCACCAGCCAAAGCTTTCGATATGGCGCTACAGGAAGCCCAAGCTTGGTTTTAGTTACTCTACAGTTAATTTTTCCTATGGAGGACATTTGTTTAAAACCTAATTAAGGCATCTCTAGATGCCTTAAATAGGTCATAAAAAACAATTGCAGGAGCTATATTTTTCCCTTTAATTTTCTCGATATTCAGAAAACCGACTTGGGTTCCCTGTGTTATGACGATGCTCTCCCTACGGAACCGTTTTCATCGTATTTTACAAAAAGATCTACAGTTGGAAGAATCCCAAATTTGCCTTTTTTTCTGAAACGTCCATTTGAGCGCTCCAAAAGCCCCTTTGGTATTAAAGCGAGTGCTCACTCAGAAATCTAGTTGCCATCATATCGTCACTCTCAGATCAGTTTTCGTGTGACTGTGAAAAATTCGGTGCTTAGTGCAGTTTTCGTATGACTGTGAAAAGTTCACGGCACGAACACGGTCGTGACACAGCAAATGATACGCCAGACAAATCATATTGCACGAGAATTTACTCTCCATCCAATCAAATACTAGTACCCGGAACACGGCATAACACGGCGCGGACACGGTCACGCCAATATCATGGCACTTTTAGACCAATCATATTGCGCGTGAAAAAAATCAGCCAATTAAAATTCTAGAAAGTATGCGAAAACTGCACTATGATAGGAGATCGTGCGATGTGATTGGTGTGGCGTGTGCCTTATAGTGTGACATACGTGCCGTGAGCTTTTTTCCCCCACCAAAATCTCCAAAATTAAAAGTCAAGTTATAGTTTCAGCTTTCTCGAAAATAATAAAATAATGTATTCCACAAACATATTGGGTCTTTATTGGTAAACTGAATACATATATCTTGTTTTTGACATGCACGAGCGAGAGACATTTTACCGCGCGTCACTTCATAGCCTGCAGGTATTGTCGAAATATAAGCATTTTCTATATAATTTGAATATAATAGTGTTTTTACTTCGCCAATGCCGATTTCCATACAACTAATACAAATAATACAATTTTGTTTCACGGGCAAGTAAAATCACTCTAATTATCTTTCCAAAATGTTGGCAAAGCGGGAAACTAAACTGTGGTGTGTGATTCACCTCTCCTGAAATGTGCGCGACTCCTAAATGCCGCATGATTGATTCAATTTCGTGGGAGCTGGGGGAGAAACACTTACCTAACAGCCAGCAACACTGCGGTTCGAAACAAAACTTGGAAATTATTTCAAAAAGCTAATGCTGACCCACCCTGAAAACCGACGGAAGTTGCTATTCTGGAGCTCCTTTATGCGAAAATGTCTTTTGCACTCAGAATTACCTCGTGATATATAAATTTCTTGGCAAATTTGTAATTTTAAAACGAGCCACACATATGGATAGCCGGCTACAATTGTCTTGGTTCGTGAGACACCAGACGGTATATTTGCCTTACAATGAACGAAATTTATTTTATATCATACTCTGATGTCATACTAGAGAATTTACGTGGTTATGGAATATTACTAGCACGAGGGAAGCATGCTCGTCTCTTGACATGAATGCATGGAAAGCTAGAATCTCATGCACTTGCGTGACGTTTTACTTGGTACTAGAAATAGTTTTCCTGACAAAAATAAATAAAGTCAAGACCTAACGGGAAATTTCTAAACCAACAGTTGTTTAATAGGGGCAGATCGAAGGGCTGGAGGATTCGCAGTAAACGCATAGGTAGTCTAGTAATTCTCTGATATCATACTCTGATGTCACGGACTGTGAATTTAGTCAAACTCAGTTGAATAGTTGACGTACGTGTACTTGGAACTACATGAATAATTTTCTTTATATTAAAAAATAAGTAGGAAATTAAGACAAGACCCAAGGAGAAATTTCTAACAGTCGTTAGGGAAGGTAGGTTTTTTTAACTGGGTGCCGGGGGGTGGGGCGAGGATGAATTTAGAGAGCGCGCGGTCATCGCCGAAATAAGAAGAGCTTTCTACAATACTCTGATGTCACGGACTGTGAATTTAGTCAAACTCAGTTGAATAGTTGACGTTACCTGCATTAGACATTTTTTCAGTGCGAATAAGCACTCTACTAGATCGAAAACTTACGTCATTATGGAATATTACTAACACAAGGTATAGCGCATGCACGACGTACGTGTACTTGGAACTACATGAATAATTTTCCAAGGGCGGATCCAGGGTTTTTTTGAAGGGGGGTCTCAGGGGTAAATTTTGTGGGCAAAGGAATCCCAGTCGCATTTTTACCACAAGAAGCCCATTTGACCTCAGGAATGACAGGGGGGTCGCGACCCCTCCGACCCTCCCCTTGGATCCGCCCTTGTTTTCTTTATATTAAAAAATAAGTAGGAAATTAAGACAAGACCTAAGGAGAAATTTCTAACAGTCGTTAGGGAAGGTACGTTTTTTAACTGGGTGCCGGGGGGGGCCGAGGATGAATTTAGAGAGCGCGCGGTCATTGCCGAAATAAGAAGAGCTTTCTACAAATTTCTTTACTTATATTATTCTGCACATTAAAGCTTCGAGTTTAGCTTCTGGTTTGACTTGAGATAAGGTATTCTTCGAGTTATGAATTGAGTTACGGAAATAGCGCGTAACTCGAAAAATATGGTTCAATCTGTTGGGTTCGAGTTACGTAACTTGAGTTATTTCAGGTGTCAAAGTGGGCGTGGTCCCCATAATATGGGTGTGTCCAAGCGCGTAACTCGAAATTTTGTGTCACTCGAAAATCGTAACTCGAAAATCGTAACTCGAGTTTTTCCTTCCCTGGTTTGACTGAGTTTGATATCAATAAAGCCGTGGAACGCAAATAAACCAGTGTTGTTGTGATTTTTTCTCAAGATTCCATCGGGATTGGTATGTCTTTTTGTTCTTTAGTATTTTTTCAAAGGCGTTTGAATATTACTTATTATCATAAATGATTTTACGTTTTTCCCGAAAATCAGGGAAAAAAAGCAGCAATTCTTTGTATATTTAAAGTGACTCTCAATTCCCATTTTCTCTGCCTAAAGAATCGCCAACGATCGAGGGACACTGCTTGCAGGGAACTCACTGTTTGTTTACGTCGAGAATTTTAAAAGAATAACGATCGGAATTTTTAGATAACGCCCAGATTTAAAAAATTGTTCAAATTTTTGAAATCTATCCAAACAAACACACGCCATTGCATTCGAAGAAGGTAAAATTTGAATACGGGAAAGTCCCGTATATTCGAAAGTGAAACCAGCCTGCAGCCAACACTCAACTCGAAGACCTATGTTCTAAGCTGAAGATTTCTATACTTTATCTTCGATTTTTTCTGAACAAGAAATATTCTAATAGTTGGACTTCAGCTGGGGTAAGTATACTGACCGGCTGAGGGTTAAATCAAAATATTCTAGCTAGATATACGGCTTGAGAACACTCTTATCTCTCAAATTTGCAATTCAATGACCGCGCTTCTTTCGCTTGAAGAAGTGAGAATCGCTTTCAGTTAGTATTTTTATCAGTTTCTATGCTATATTTAATGCCCAAACTATACTCGTGACATGATAAATAAAGAGCTTTCTCTTTTTTTTTTCGCGGGCGCCTTTGTTTTTCCACATAATTTCCCTATGGTAGCTAATGTCGCTCTTTTGTTTATACAGCTATTTCAAAGAGGTTGAATACTGAATACTGCATACTGAATAGTGTATTTCAAGATCGTAGTGCAATGTGACCGTTTAAAGTAGGATTGATAATAATAATTTATTTTATTTTTAATGCGATTCCCGATCTGAAACAATATACTCACTACATGTAGATAGTTATGCACTAGTCAATTGAAACCCCCGCCCCCCGACCCCCGCGGCTAGCGGGGCACTGAACGGCGACGTGACGCGTTTTTGATGTGCTTTTAAGAGCATGATTGCACCGGGGGTTAGGGGATTTAACGAATGGTTTTCACAGCGGGGAATCGAGCGGCGAATTTAACGCTCGTTTGAATATGTAAGGGCCTGGAAACAAGAGGTCGGCCATCTTGAAAAATACCAAAAAGGTGTTGTGATTCCAACTGCACAGGCAGCCCGTTGCCTAGTACAGAGCAGTATGTTCTACACAAAACACATGCTCAAACAAACTTATAGCAGTTTCTACCTATACACTTTTACACTGAACTCCACTGATAAGAACCTTTCTTAAAATTGTAGCCTTAATAGGTTCTTATGTGAAGGGGTCTTAAAGGAAGAATTTTAGCCTAACAAGTTCTTTAAAAAAACCCAGGTTCTTATACGCGGGTTTTGTTCAGTAGTTTCGGTCAGTTCGAATGTAGAATCAGATCAAGATTAATCTATTAAAACTGCTGCTTCACAATATTTACAAGCATTCTTCATTTTCAATTTAATACCATTAAATTCCCAGCTGCCTAGACCTAAATCTAAACGTTTTCGCACGATTTGAGGTTCAGAGCCCATGAAAATATTGAGCATTGAATATTTAGTGCATGGAGCACACAACAATTGGCTCTGTGTAGCACAAGAATTTGGAGTTGGCATGAAATGTGTTTCTTGTTGACTACTAAACCAAAATAACGGGGCCACAAAAGCGGGGGTTTTAACAGTGAATGTGCCCCCGACTACCGGGGAAAATGTCTGATTTTAACACCACTCAAATGTTAAATTCCCCGGTATTTCGCGGGGGTCGGGGGGGTGGGGGTTTCAATTGACTAGTGCATTAATTGCTGTATATTTACTTTTTATTTCAAATTAACGAGACCCACTATAACCTTTTGGTCTTGGGATGCTATTCAGTATTCAACCTTTTTTGAAATAGCTTTATACTCTTACAAGGAAGTATATATACAAGAGTAAGAGTATATATATATATATATATGCATAAGAGCGACATTAGATACCATAGGGGAATTATATAGCAAAACACATGAAATGAAATGTTCTAGTGCATTCTTTATCGTTTTTTAATTAATCAATTAATTATTCTATAGATATTTATTGATTATTGATAATTGATTATTTAATCTTTCCGATTTTTATTTTCACCATTTACTTTAAGTAAACTGGGCTCCCTGTGATAATACACAGAGGCAGTGGAACTGGGGGGGCCGGGGGGCACGTGCTTCCCCACGAAATTTTTTGGGGGTGCATGGCCACACTGTTATTAAGTTATTGTTGTGATTTTCTACAGTGCCCCCAAAATATTTTTTTGCAGTGTCCCCCCAAAGATTTTCAGCTTCTGCCGCCCCAAAATACAAAGCAAAAGCAACCACTCTGATCTTTTATAAGAGATTAGTCATTATTTAAAGGGGGTGGGGGCTGGTGAAAATGTGGGGAGGACCAAACATTTTTGTGCACTAAAAAAGGGGGACCAAAAAAAATTGTGTAATAGATACTTGTAACCTTTTTTGTTAGACACTTGTCCATTTTTATCATTATCATTATTATTGGGAGGGGAACAGAATCACTAAAATTTGAGTTCTATATAAAAGGGGAGGGGAAAAAATTGAGCATCACATTTCTCATTTCCACCAGCCCCCCGCCCCACCCTCCCACCTCCCTGTAAAATAATGACTGGTCCCTAAGTTCATATCAGTCATATTGATACTTTATGCCCTTTATACCCATAAATCAGATATAAATATTGTCACAGATTAAAAATGCCCTGATCCCAATATGACTGAAAACCCTACATGGGTCTGAGTCATCACCCTCTGATTTACATCACTCCAGCTATAAAATAATGTATTGATTTGGCAAAGTGAGACAAACACCA
>NW_022261344.1:114001-125012 GCF_009602425.1 Actinia tenebrosa
AAAACAAAATCAAAAATATGAGAGTGTATATTTGTAAGAGAGCTGCCACACGAAAACAGAGCATCAGGAATTCAGCCGGACATATGAAAAAAGGCCAAAAGTGAGGCACCAGCTAGCCTGCGTCACATCCGGAATTTTCTTTGTAAATAGGCACCAGCACAAGAAAGCAGAAAGCATGTTTCAATGGAATGGATAAAGAATAGAAGAAAAGATTAAAAAAAAAAGCAAAATCAAAAATGTCCAATAAATGATAAATTGATTACTTTTATTAAACTATAAAGTTATTAACAATTTTTAATATCATTTTATTAAATCATAATGAAAAATGCCTCTTTCTTGATTGGATTGATTTATCCAATCAATCTCTATTAACATAGGTAGCCCAACTAACACAATTTGTTAACCCTTTAAAGTAATGAATTAAAATCTAATTTAGTATTGCAAGTTAAAAGCTGATGATACTCTGTGTTATTTACAAGGTCAACAAGGTGTTACAAAGCTTCAAGATTTAAAATTATCTTCGTCCCTTGAGTCCACATGCAATGTTCTTTATTTTTTCTTTCGGGCTTCCTGTGTTCGGAGCGAAGACTGGAATTTCCACAGGGAAACCATCAGAAAAGAAAACGCGTTTCTTTGGTCGACGTTAGAAATCAGCTGTTGGAAACTTTTGCAAAGAGACTTGGTAAAAAACCCAAATTGGTAAGTTGTGGGAAAACTTAGAATTAAGTTTTAAATTAGTCTTACAACATATCTCCTTGTATTGTGATATTTTTCTCTAAAACTGTGAATTTTTTTTAACTTACTTAAACCTGGAAATCATGTTTGAGCGACCTGTTGGACCTTGGAACACTAAGCTAATGCTTCCTACACTTCCAGAAGGTTATATAAGTTTTATATGTGCCCAAGAACTTCATAAGTAAGAAAAAACGTAACTGTAAAATGCATATAAAACAAGTTACTCTATAAAACTTTTACACAATAATTGTCTCTGATAGTTTCATTCTCATTTTGCCATTGCTCTGTAAACTTTTATTCCAACAAACACAGCAAGACTCCCAGCCATGATTCCAAGAGATAAGGCCCCTAATGTTGAATCCAAAAACGAAGTTACAGCTGATGGTAGTCTTTTTCCAGAATTTCCCTCACTGAAAGGTGTATCTACTTGATCAGAACATCCTGCTTCTGGAGATAATGGAGATTTGGGTGTCTTGGGCTTTCCCTAAAAACCAAACTCAAGGTTAGAGTGAATGAAACTTTTTGTACACCTTTTGAGTTAAATTATTAGGCATCTTCATCATAGTACTTCTAAAATACTACTATCTATCCCCCTACATATAATTTTCTTAAATGACAGTTTTAACATCAACCATGTTAACTTTTACTTTTAAGATTTGCATTTAATATACCATTTAAGAATTCACTTGTGAGTGACCATGAAGCAAAGGCTGCAGGTTAAAGATTGCACTTGATGAAATACAGTAAATCTTTGATCCCATCAAGTCTAACCTCAATTTGGAGCCATTGTTTCATGTTCACTCAAGCAAATTTCAGAAGAGTCTATTCACACATATATAATTATGATTCTGGCTTCCCATAGATATTGTAGCTTTGTCCCACAAGCTGAAAATTATAGCTAGAATTTCTCAGAATTTAAAACCCTGATGCCTGGGGGAGGGGGGACTCCTATATATGGAAGGGCGGGGATGCTTGTTGGACATTACGAAAACAACCCCTAAGAGGTACTAGAGTCCTGTGCAGTTGGGTGTGGCAACTAATGATGTTTATCCCTAAAAGGTACCAACTTATTATCTTTAAATGCTAAGTAACAGAAGTCAGACACTGAACCGAAAATAATATATATTAAATGGATTATGGTAATTCAATAGAGCCATTCATATGGAGGAAAATTTAAAATTTTGTACCTAATGTAAGATGCAAACTGATCTACATGTATTTATACTTGAAGTCTGTCTTACTTAAGACTCAAAGATCAGGTATAAATGGTTTGCATCTAATTCGGTCTTTTTAAAAAATAAATAGTCATAGCAAATCTAAAACGTTGTTTGAAAAATATATTACAAACTTTCTACTCCAGAACTGTGAGTCTTTGGGAGGTACGTAAATCAAGTTAAAGTTTCACTAATATTATTCATACTCTTAGCAATAGTGTTCAACAAATATGGGACATATACCTTATGAAATGGTATTCTTTCGTTGACCGCACCCTTATTTACATAGCTTGGTCTTATTTGTTGATACTTCAGGGCTGTCAACCCTCAAGATATTCAAATCTGGAGAATTGATAGGGAAGGGACATGACGTCACAGCGCATCAAAAAGCGCGCAAAAAGACGTCTTTCCCTTGGTAACATTTGATGTGATTGGTTTATTTCTGACTAATCAGATTATCGCTTATATTACAATGGCCTGCTTGCAAGAACAGTTTATGAGGAACGTTTTGATTTTATTAGCGATGTAAAATAACACAAACAACATAAAATAATTGGAATTTTATGGTTATGAAAGTTGAGTCTCACAAGAAATGGTCAGCTTCGGCGATTATCCGGGAGATTTGAGACTCTAATCTGGAGACTGGGAGATACGGTCCAAAATCTGAAGACTCCCGGTTTATCCGGGAGAGTTGACAGCCCTGATACTTATACTGGTCTGAGTGGGCTCCCTGTATGAAGTTGTGCATGAGCACATGTCTTGCAGTATCACTGAAGCAAAGTTTCACTTTACAATTTTAATGCTTTAACTGGATCTCAACTGTCTCATCAGATTAAATACCAATTCACTTACTAATATTCTTTGTTCTGCACCCTTCTCTACTAACATTGTCACCGCAACATCTGACATTCGAAATGCTTTTACAGCATCATCATGGGTGATATTGTCCAACCTTATTTCATTTACCTAAAGTCAAGGATAAAGAATAACATTATTGGTAAGTAATAAAATGTTCATCTAAACTTTTTTTTACTGCATGTAGCTTATAAAGCATACTGTCAGCCATATTTGTGTTAGATTGTGAAATGTTTATAGCTTTGCAATTGGGGAAATGCTGTTGCAATGAGGTTGTAGTGACTCATACAGGTTTAGTATAAATCTTTGTTTAAGTGGTATATTGAAAGTTCAGTGTCCAATACCTAAGATACATAAAAGGACAATGAAATAAGTACTTATTTAGCAGCGTAAAGTTGGTCCAAATGGGGGAAAAATTGTGCTCTTGGTCTTGAAAATGGATCTCCACCTAATAGTCTCATTCTTATTTTCAAGACCTCAAGCACAGTTTTTCCCTATCTGGACCTACTGGCCAGTAAATATTTCTTACTGCAAGTATCCTGTCGCCTCGACTTAGTCTTCCATCCAATCCGGCAGCACTTTTTGCACGAATGTTGGTAACAAAAATGCCTGTGTCACATCCCACATGGGGGTGGTCAATTCCACCTCTGATATTAAAACCAAACCCTGAAATATGAGCATCATTTAAAAGATTAAAATGATCACTTTTTGAAATCAATACTTCGATAATGCTAGAAATAATTATTATGTTGTTAAATTTATTGTTTTAAAAAAATAATAAAGCATAAAATGGTTTAAGAAAAACTAAACAGTAAATGGTGAGATAATGATCTGTAATGAGGGAGCATTCATTTTTAAGGAGGGAATCCAGGGGAGGACCATTTAATTTCTACTCAGTCAAAAAGGGAGGTCATCAAATATGTCATACTACAAAATAAGGGGAGGGACAAGAATTCAACAAATTTCGAGGCAAAGTATTTTATTGAGACAGAAGAAAGAAGATTTTACATTACTATTAATAGGCAAAGGCAAAGGCAATTTATTGTCATTGTGTAAATCAGTTTTATAGGGATTCCTCCGGCCCCAATCCCCCCTCCTGAATGAATGCTCCCTTAATGAATAAAAGCTGATTTACGCAGAGCCATTTTGTTATTATTGTTCAGTTTTTCTCGATTTGATTATTTGATTTGATGAAAAGTAAGTCTTCTAATATCAACGTCCTACCACCTATCGAAAACATGAAATACAATAACGCAAACTATAAAACTTTTTTTCAAATAAATAGGAATTTTCAAGATAAACAAGAAATTGTTTCATGCCGTGACGACTGCTTATAAAAAATTTAATATTTATTAACTTCTTGAATGCGTCATTTTGTTTGAGAGTAAACCGAGGTAACACAAAGAGCTTAGTCTAAATATACCACCCTAACTATGAGATCCCATAAAACATCATAATATATGAATTAGATTTGTTAGATTATTAGTTAATGCCAGGCGATATTCGTACCATGTTCATCACTGTGTAGATAAATCGTCACAAGATCATACTCATTTTCAACCGTCTTTCTCAACTCTTCCCAAACATCATCCCTCGTTTTCTCGGCCCTTTCGACCTGCATAATAAAGAATTTTCATCACTAGAGGTTGCAATGGCGAGAATCAGCTTTCTTTAGGTAAAATGTTTAAGGTATTTTAACTCACTTTTGCGTCGTTGGACATCACTCCAACAGCGAATTTAACTTTAGACATTTTTGGAAAGGCGTTCCTTATTATTGGACGGGTGAGGTTTGGGAATCTGGGACTAGCATTAGAACGAGGCCCAATCTTTTTTGTATGAAAACAAGAAACGCTGCAAACATTCATTAGGAATTATTTTCAACTTTTATTGCAATAATTAATTAATATGTTACGTCTTTTATTACTTTATTATCACACCCTTTAACGATTATTATTTGCACGATAAAGACTTATTTATTTTGAAAAATTTCCGAGCGAAAATTTGAGGAGTTTTTACATTTGGTCGTAAGTTTGGCGTTACTGTGGCAACGTATGTGTTAACTGTTTCTTAATCGATTCTAAAGTAGGTTTTAATGTTTTATACATCGTTGTTGGTCAAGTCTTCTACACATAATAATCTTATTTGACAGCGTTCTTTTATGATTACGCTATACTAGCAAGCTGTTGCATACATATCTTAATTTTGAGCAGTTTAGTCCTTTGCTTGTCTTCTCGTCGTCGTTCCCTCTCCCAACTCGAATCACGAGGTTTTTCTGGCGGGAATACGCTAGAAAGAAACTGTCCTATCGCGCTCTTAACGACAAACTCAGGGGTTGCGCTTATCATTCTAACTGGTTTATTATCTTCAACTGTTCTCTCCGCTTCTTTTTTGTTTTGTTTTACTTTTGCATACATCAGCATAAACTCCCTTATTACATCTTGCTTTCCTTTATCAACGCAGTGATTTTTTTCTCGACTTGTTTCTGGGCTGCTACGAGCTGTGTTACTTCTCTTCTTTGCTCGGCTAGTCGCAGTTAAGCAAGGCCGGTATGTTTTTGAAGACAACGGTTTTATGATTCTCGTTTCCTCTGTTTCGACTTTGTTTGTGCGAACATTCTTGTCTGGACAAAAAGAAAACTTCTTTCCCGAACTAACACCTTTCTTTCGCGTACTTACAGTCTGTGTATACACTAAACCCCTTTTTGGAATACTACTTTGGTAGTAGCTTGTCTGGCTTGCTTCGGAGCGAAAACTTTTCAAACTTTTTATTTCCCAGTCCGATGCAGCACATTCATCCTCTCTAGGACCACGATCGAGTTTTTGACCTGAGTTGAAAGAACTCTTAATAGTTCTTTCAGATAACACAGATATTTTACTGTCCGATTTTGCCATCAAAGATTCAAGATCGAGATCCGAGTTTTCTTCTGCAATCACAGAAAATGTCCCATCATCGTTCGCGACTCTTAAGCCAGTAATAGCCGATTTTATCAGACACACACTATTTCGGCGCTTCTGAATAATTCTTTGTAGAGAAGTTTTAAGTGTAGGGTCAGTCAGGGTCTCAACAAATTCTCTTTCGTCTTGTATTTTCTCTTTCGAGTTATTTCTGGTTATAAGTTTTTCTGCAACTTCGTCGTTGGCTTCTTGAGAGCTTTGGCTTTCACTTCTATTTCTTAGTGGTGTTTTTGTGGTGCTCGGGAAGGCTTGTTTAGGGCCGAGATCCGAACGGAGACTTTGGACTGACGAAGCGCTTGATACTCTTCTCGCTTCTCTGTATTCTTGAGCAGCTTTGTCCTTCGCCGAACTCTCTAACTCGAAGCAAATGGCATCTTCTTCTGTCTCAGTAGAATTGCTCTGAAGATGTCTGCTATAAATATTTTTGTTTTGATTTGCGAGATTCGTCAATGATTCGGTATCTGAACGCCTTGAAAACAAACTTTCAGCATCCCATTTGACGTCTTTTCCCGACAACTCTTCGCTTTGCTTGACTAACCGTTCGGATTCAGCTTCACTGGAAAGTCTTGAAAGAGTTGGCGCCGCAACCCGAATAGTTTCAGGCCAAGATGCTTCGCTTACTGGATAGCAATAACTCGTTATACTTTTTCCTTTGCTGGAATGAAGACGATGTCTAGAGCTTTTCGGGTTTGCTTTATTCTGTTTCACCTGTTCCTTAAGTTCTTTCCTCATCATCTTGATCGACATTTGCATGGCGTCTGCATTATTCGAGAAGGCATGATTAGTGTTAATGCGTTCTTTTAAGGAACTAGAAGTCAAGCCTTGGATTATTGTCTTATCGCTGGAGGTAGGAGCATTCTTCGTGTTGGTCGCGTTGATGATGTTAATGACTTCTCGAAGAGTAACATCCTTTCCATCTCGAGGTTGGCCGATGGAAGTCTTTTTATCACCGCAACTGGACTGCATATTCAATGATGCCATTTTAACAATTTAAAACCATATGATGAAGACCTTAAAGCCATGTCTATCTGTGCATAGCTTCTAGCTTTAATTGAATACAATGGCCGACACCTACAGCAAAGAATCATTCATCTTTGCCATGTTTACACAATAAATGACTTGAGTAAACAGCACTTTAGATCTTGACGGCGGTAGTTAAGGACGTTCGTTATGTTTGCTGAACGATTTTGAAACTAATTCCTTCTATTCGAGTCCATATTCGCGTTTTTCTAAGTAGTAAAGCTCGTCTAAGCTTGATGGAGATAATGATTGCTCTCATTTAAAGGAAATACTCTACAAACCCGGCAAACAAGATCCCATCAACAACACAGTTTCTAAAGGCAGAGAAGACTTCTTTTGATTGATGTGTTTACACATGGCAAATAATGTTGTGCTAGGGATTAATGTCTAATTGTGACTCATTTACACTTAAGACGTCCGTAGAGACTTGGTTTCATTCCTAACACCGTCTGGTTCAGGTCTTCTAAGTATCCGACTGTCTTTCCCTAGGTTTTTCTTAGAGAGAGGGATTTGTGCACTTGAAAGAAACTTTGGAAATTTTAATCCCATGGTCGTCCAAGACGCTAATTATATTCTTTTCATCCATTAGTTCTTCACTCAACACAAAAACACAACATTTGTACAACAATCGTTTGAAGAACCGAACAGATAGCAAAACTTTTTTCTTGTTGGAAATAAATTTTAATTTTCCACACTTGCAAGGCCCTTCCTGACCATTTCACCCTGCCAAACTTAACGTGAATTTTTTCGTGAAAACGTGAAGCGTTCGTGTCAAACGTAATTGAATTTTTTAGTATTTACTTTGACGAAGTGCCTTATAAGATATCACAGAGATTAATAGCAGTAAAAGACATGGATATGTATATAATATATATTATATAAATGTAACGGTGTATAATATGAATTAAGAAAATGGTTGGCACAAAATATGTGCTTCAAAAGGTGAGGCTTTCTGTGCTGATCAAAGCACACGAGATGGTACACCAGTGTAAACAACAACGGTTGCCTTGACAACATACTTAATTAATACAGTCATTATGGCTTTTCTCTCTCCCACCTCCCTGGTTTTCTTTGTCAAAATACTGGCGCCCTTCTCACGATATCTGATATCGTTATTAATGCACCGCGTCATTGCTGCTTGGCAGTTTGACTTCGATTTCAAAAGTGCATGCCTTTCAAGATTCTTAGCTTTCGTTAAAGAACTTTATTTCGAAAAAAAACAAAAAAAAAAACCCACAGCTCTGAGGTAACAAAGGGTATTGTCAAAACCATGACGATCAGGGAGCACAAAACTCAGTCCTTTGTAAACTCTTTACAACGTTTATGGGAACGAGTATTCAGTTTTGTTGAGCGATTCAACAATGAAACCTGTAACCTTGAAACAAATAACGATGGTCGAGTCAGTCCCAAGTCTTCTTTCAGTATACTGATCGACTTTAGTGAATGGATTCCATTGGTTGCAGTTGCAGCTTAGCCTATGAAACTGTTATCCTGATTGTATAAACGATAAAAAAGCTCAAAAACTAATGCAGGAGAATCTCAGTTCCAAAGCATTTCAGTGGATATTCAGCCGGGGTAAATTGTCGGCTTTTTTGGGGGGAAGAGTTTGCTCAATTCTGTTACCAATTCAGAGGGTGTAACAATGGAAAGGGCAAAATGGATCGGTCACTGATTTATACAATTCTGCCGGGGTCTCGCTAAAATCTGTTTCCGTGCACGTAAAATATCTTGTCGTTCTACACTGAGTTTCAAACAATCTATGTGCATACACACTTGATAATAACAACTCAAATTATGAGAGCTTCATTGTTGGACAGTTGCATCAAGGACAAAGTACAAGGGCCTCTTCATCATCCTTTCATAACAAGGGAATTGTTACTGATTTTATGCTTGCTATTGAGAACCGATCACTCTTTCCCAAGAAACGAAGCACCTAAATAGCCTTGAGCCACCGAATTATTTTTAGCCCACGTAATTATGAATGTTATTTCTGGGTGCGTGCACAAAAGCATCGCTAAGTAAATGGATCTTGCATGAATCAATGAGGACCAATCAGCACGAGTTAATAGTTGTAATAGGTTTGGATTGAACTGAAAGGTTTCCCAATACTGTCAATCGTATAAAGATCATTACCTCATTCAAGCAATAAAATGGACCAAAATTACGTGATGTCTTCCATTTGCTATTTGCTATACCGTTTCAAATCCTTAAGTATCCTGAACAAAGAGCTTTATCGTTTATTGAAATAGGGATCCTAAGGACGTCCCTAGAGAATTCAGAATTCACGTTTCTGGTCACTAGCACAAGAGTGTTTTCTATTGTTAGCAACGGCTTGTAAACATGTCGTTAGTCACAAATGAATTAAAAGTTTGCTGCAGAAGCATCGGCAATGATGTCGGCTCGTTTACCCAACAAAAAAGAACCATAACTGCTTCTAATTGGTTCGTTAATTAACTCCGACTTCAATTTACGACACTTTAACTTTACTTCTTGTGTTATTGGACTGTTGAAGACGAATTTTTTAAAAATCATCTGGCAAAAGTTAAGAAAGCATGGAACAAAGCCTTTTAACCCTTGTTTTAAATTCTGGAGTAGCCAGTGAACGAAGAGAGGCTTGCGAGTTCCTGGATCTAAAAACTCGAGTCGAACAAGAGAAGTTTCGACAACTGAGTGCCGATCTTGAACGAAGAAGAATCCGTAAGTACAATTCACACTTAGAAGAACAAAGAAAAGTTGAAAAAGAACTTGTTGGACTCCAAAAGGACCGACTTCGGTTTGAGAGAGAGAAGCAACTGAGAAAGAGGAAGAATTTTTCCTCGCGAGGCAGAAAGCAGTGTGCAAAATCTTCGTTGAAGGATGAAAAAATTACTCTTCCTATGAACGAAGATGCACTTGGAGGATCAGCATCCATAGCATTTGACCCTAAAGTTGAGAAATATTCACGAAGAAGACGAAGAAGGAAAGCCAAGACTGAGACCTTTATTACCAATTCAAGGAAGGCTGAAAAAGATACCACAGATGATGTTATTAATTTTCCCTATCTGAGCGAAGGAGAAGTAAAAAAATTCCACAAAAGCTGTAAGTCCGCTACAAGAAGTACGGAATGTCGTAGATGGGGTGCCGCATGGTTGTACGCCAAAAAGGAACAAGAAACAGCAATGAACAGAAGTGAAAGATGGACGTCGCTGTTGCTGAATGCAGAGAAGGAAAAGATGCGGGTTTTGTGCGAAAAAATGATAACTTCGAAGGAGAGAAAGCCCGCCTCGAGGATTGCTCTGGAATGTTGGAATAAGCCTGGTCAAGAACCAAATTTGAAAAAAACTTTATTTGCCAGTAAATTGAATTATCTTCGTAACCCAGAGACGTCAAAAAAGCCGAGAGAAGTAGAGTATACGAAAAACGTGACGGAAGACAAAGAAGATGTCGTTTTGAGTGAAAGTTTGGAAGAAAATGATGAAAACAAGAAAGAAAAATGTCTCAAATCAGCCGCAAAAGCACAATCAGGAAGCTTCTCAGCCACCAAACAACAAGGTGAAAATGGCGGTCAAGGGTATCCATACCGTAAAGTTAAGGGGGAAAGGGATCTATCTTTCGTTTCCCCGTTCTCCAAAGGGATTACCCTAACAAAGCAGTTGGCACGTTTCTCCGCCAAGTCTTCCAAAAAGGAAAACACGAATGAAACAAATCATGATACTCTACTTCAAGATGTTACTTCAGAGGATATAAAAAGAAAAAATAATACAGGGACTGTTTGTTTCTTGCCTGAGCTTTGAGCTTTTTTTCTAAATCTTAGAGCCACCAAAATAGTAAGAAAATCTATTGAGAATTTTGAAACAAAAGAGAGCATCGATCTGGTCAGTATTGGTTAGCATGACGAGGTTCTTAACCTGGTCGTATATCAGTGGTATCCCAGTAACGGTGCTGTAACCTAATAGCGGTGCTGTAACTCGTTTTGACTTCATCACAGGTTGACATACCTTGACATCTTGAAATGACATTTCAAAGGTAACCAAATAACCGTGTTTGTAACCTGGAAACAGTACATCAGTAACTCGTTTTGACATCATCACAGGTTGGCATGTGTGACGACAGAGAATTTTAGCCGAGTTAATGATTAGCTCAACCGTTCAATATTTAATTCAATTTAGTCAATAAGTCAAATTCAAGCCCAGTTGGTCATAATAGCAGGATAAAAGTTATAGTAACTTTAGGAAGTCTTTTCTTACTACAAAG